>CM019066.1:370931496-371106926 GCA_009667805.1 Leptobrachium leishanense
GTGGAATACCTTTATCAGTATATCTATATTTCAAAAACCGAAGATGTTACGGGTGTGAAATTTGGTATTTACATTCTTCGTGAAAAAAAACAAACATGTTTTTTGCCATTTTCCACAAATCCAATTGGGGGGGGTTGGGGGAAAGGGGTCTGAATATTTTTATTATTATACATATATTTCAAAAACCAAAGATGTTACAGACGTGAAATTTGGTATTTACAATCTTTTTGAAAAATAAAAACAGGTGTTTTACCATTTTCCAAAAATCCCAAGGGGGGATGAAAAAAAGGGGGGCTGAATACTTTTAAACAGGATACCTATATCTCAAAAACAGAAGATGTTACATACGTGAAAATTGGTATTTAGATTCGTCTTGAGAAACAAAAAACACCTATTTTACCATTTTCCAAAAATTCAGTGGGAGGGGGGCAAAAAGGGGGGTTGAATATTTTTATCAGTATACCTATATTTCAAAAACCAAAGATGTTATAGGTGTGAAATTTGGTATTTACAGTCTTCGTGAAAAAACAAACAAACATGTATTTTGCCATTTTCACAATCCAAATAAGGGGGGGGGTCGAGGGAAAGGGGTCTGAATAGTTTTTATCAGTATATCTATAGTTCAAACCAAGATGTTACAGGTGTGAAGTTTGGTAATTACAATCTTTTTGAAAATAAAGAAATACGTGTTTTACCATTTTCCAAAAATCCAAGTGGGGGGGGGGGTTAAAAAAAGGGAGGTGAATACTTTTAAACAGGATACCTACATCTCAAAAACAGAAGATGTTACAGATGTGAAAATTGGTATTTAGATTTGTCTTGAGAAACAAAAAAAAAACACCTATTTTACCATTTTCCAAAAATCCAGTGGGAGGGGGAAAAAGGGGGGTTGAATACTTTTATTAGTATACCTATATTTCCAAAAACCAAAGATGTTACAGTTGTGAAATCTGGCACTTGCAATCTTCTTGAAAAATAAAAAAACACATGTTTTACCATTTTACAAGAATCCCACGTGGTGGGTGAAAAAAGGGGGGTGAATACTTTTCAACAGGATACCTATATCTCAAAAACAGAAGATGTTACAGACGTGAAAATTGATATTTAGATTCATCTTGAAAATAAAACCACACGTATTTTACCATTTTACAAAAATCTGTGGGGGGGCAAAAAGGGGGATGAATACCTTTATCACTATACCTATATTTCAAAAACCAATGATGTTACAGGTGTGAAATTCGATATATACAATCTTCGTGCAAAAAAAACATGTTTTACCAATTTCCGAAAATCCAGTTAAAGGGGGTAGGGGAAAGGGATGTGAATACTTTTATCAGTATACCTATATTCCAAAAACCAAAGATGTTACAGGTGTGAAATTTGGCACTTACATTCTTCCTGAAATATAAAAGAACACGTGTTTTACATTTTTCCAAAAATCCCAAGTGGGAGGGGGAAGGGGGTTCTACCAAAAAAACTTCAAGTTTCTTCTGAAAAACAATTTTAACAAATCCTAAAATCCACGCGAGCGAAGCCGCGGGCAAAAACTAGTCTATATATATAAACGCGAAAGTCATGACTGACTGACTCATCAACGCCCAACTGAAACCATTTAACCTAGGAACATGAAATTTTGAAGGTGCACTGTTTTTATAATGTGGGCACCCACTAAGGAAGGATTTTTGGAAAATCCACCCATAAGGGGGTGAAAAGGGGGGTTGAATATTTTAAACAGGATACCTATAGCTCAAAAACAGAAGATGCTACAGATGTGAAAATTGGTATTTAGATTCGTCTTGAAAAATAAAACAACACGTATTTTACCATGTTCTGAAAATTCCTTGGGGGGCAAAAAGGGGGGTTGAATACTTTTATCAGTATACCTATATTTCGAAAACCGAAGATGTCACGGGTGTGAAATTTGGTATTTACAATCTTCGTGAAAAAAAACAAACATGTTTTTTGGCATTTTCCACAAATCCAATTGGGGGAGTCGGGGGAAAGGAGTCCGAATATTTTTATCATTATACCTATATTTCAAAAACAAAAGATGTTACAGACGTGAAATTTGGTATTTACAATCTTCTTGAAAAATAAAAACAGGTGTTTTACCATTTTCCAAAAATCCCAAGTGGGGGGGTGAAAAAAGGGGGGGCTGAACACTTTTAAATAGGATACCTATATCTCAAAAATAGAAGATTTTACATACGTGAAAATTGGTATTTAGATTCATCTTGAAACATAAAAAAACATGTATTTTATCATTTTTAAAAAATCCAAGTGGGGGGGGGGGCGAAAAAAGGGTGTTGCATATTTTAAATATTTTAAATAGGATACCTACAGTTGTGTTCAAAATTATTCAACCCCCAATGCTGTAAAGGGTTTTAGGGAATTTAGTGTACATTTGTAATTGTATTCAGAATGAAATCCTACAAGGACTTTTTAAAGAACCATATGCAACTAAAATGACATCAATTGGTTTTGTAATACAGTAGTAAATGTTTCTTTTGTGAATTCTTCATTGACACAATTATTCAACCCCTTAAAGACTACCACTCTGAAGAACAGAGGTTCATTCAAGTGTTTTCAATCAGGTATTGAAAACACCTGTGGATGTCAAGGAGCAGCAATAAAGCCTAATAAGCACCAATTAGGCAGCTTTAAAATGACTGGGATACTCAGCTCCTTCTAGACATTTACTGGTGTTGTTACAAACATGGTGAAGTCAAGAGAATGGTCCAGGAAGACAAGAGAAGAGGTGATTACTCTTCACAGGAAGGGCAATGACTATAAGAAGATTGCAAAGATGTTAAACATACCAAGAGAGACCATAGGAAGCAGCATTCGCAAATTCAAGGCAAAGGGCACTGTTGAAACGCTTCCTGGTCGTAGCAGAGAGAAGATGCTGACTTCGACTGCTGTGCGCTACCTGAAGCGTAGAGTGGAGAAAAGTCCCCGTGTGACTGCTAAGGAACTGAGAAAAGATTTGTCGGATGTGGGTACTGAAGTTTCAGCTCTGACAATACGGCGCACACTGCGTAATGAAGGTCTCCATGCCAGAACTCCCAGGCGCACCCCCTTGCTGTCTCCAAAGAATAAGAAGAGTCGACTGCAGTATGCCAAAAGTCATGTGGACAAACCACAGAAGTTTTGGGATAGTGTTCTGTGGACTGATGAAACAAAATTAGAACTGTTTGGGCCCATGGATCAACGCTATGTTTGGAGGAGGAAGAACAAGGCCTATGAAGAAAAGAACACCTTGCCTACTGTGAAGCATGGTGGGGGGTCAATCATGCTTTGGGGCTGTTTTGCTTCTGCAGGTACAGGGAAGCTTCAGCGTGTGCAAGGTACCATGAATTCTCTTCAGTACCAGGAGAAATTGGATGACAATGTGATGCAGTCCGTCACAAACCTGAGGCTTGGGAGACGTTGGACCTTCAACAGGACAATGATCCCAAGCATACCTCCAAGTCCACTAGAGCATGGTTGCAGATTAAAGGCTGGAACATTTTGGAGTGGCCATCGCAGTCACCTGACTTAAATCCGATTGAGAACCTCTGGTGGGACTTAAAGAAAGCAGTTGCAGTGCGCAAGCCTAAGAATGTGACTGAACTGGAGGCTTTTGCCCATGACGAATGGGCGAAGATACCCGTAGATCGCTGCAAGACACTTGTGTCAAGCTATGCTTCACGTTTAAAAGCTGTTATAACTGTAAAAGGATGTTGTACTAAGATTGAATGTCACTTGGGGGTTGAATAAAACTGATAATGATGTGAGCACAGAAAAGACATTTGTGGTTATTTCATTATAAATGTTATGTTATATTTGTCTGACCTACACGTGCCTCTTTGATTTAATTGTAAGCAAGATGACTGAATGATCAAAATCAATGTCAAACTGGCCAAAACACTCAATTTCAGTGGGGGTTGAATAATTTTGAACACAACTGTATATCTCAAAAATAGAAGATGTTACATACGTGAAAATTGGTATTTAGATTCGTCTTGATAAATAAAAAAACACCTATTTTACCATTTTCCAAAAATTCAGTGGGATGGGGGCAAAAAGGGGGGTTGAATACTTTTATCAGTATACCTATATTTCAAAAACCAAAGATGTTACAGGTGTGAAATTTGGTATTTACAATCTTCGTGAAAAAAAACAAACATGTGTTTTGCCATTTTACACAAATAAGGGGGGGGGTCGAGGGAAAGGGGTATGAATACTTTTATCAGTATATCTATAGTTCAAAAACCAAGATGTTACAGGCAGTGGCGTCGCTGGGTGGGGGCGGCCCGCACCAGGTGACACCCGCGGCGGGGTGACACCATCACCAGCTGATTGAGATTGAGGAGGACTCGGAGGATGTTTGTTTTTTGAACCGCCCACGGAGCCGCACGTGCAGGTTACCGCCCTCCCCCTCATAGCGGCGGCCGCCGGCCGGTAAGTATACCGTACTGTCTGTAGTATAAAAAAAGGCAAAGTGACTTAGTGACAGACGGATGGATGTGGATTGTGGATCATGCCGCATGAATCTCTATCTGCGACTCGACACGCTGTCGCCACGCTGCACGTGACGTACCAAAGATGGCCGCGCAGATCCCAACCCCTCTGATGTGTGACGCCGCACACACGCCAGAGGGAACTCAGAGAGCTGCACGCTGATGTCTCATCGGCGGCAGCCCGCCCACCGCCCTAACAGCTCCCGCGTGGCGCCTTTTCTTTAGAAGCGCACGGGAGCTGCAGCGTGTACGGTGCCTCCTGCTCGGCTGCTCCCTCACCTGCTGCCTGTCTTCTTGAGGACTCGAGTCGGAGAGCGTGTGACTGAGTCTGTGACACAGCTAAGCTGACATTCACATTAGAATCTAAATATTGTAATATGTTAAAGTCACAAAAACAAAGAGTGGACAATTTGCAATGCTATAGAGGGGACATTATTGTTGTATTTATTAACACAGTAAAAAACAGTGTTTTTTGCCTGTGTTCAAGATTTCAAATTCTAAATAACCCCATATATTCTAAAATTTAGAATATATGGGGTTATTTTGAAATCTTGAGAACACAGGCAAAAACCAGTCTGTTGTTACCACATTGCCAAACACTGGCATTTTATGAAAATAAGCCCCATAGTGTCAGTTTGATTTACTGGCACCTTAAAATCAAATGGTTTAAGAAATTCTCAAATAACCCTGTCAATACAACAATAATGTCCCTCTATAGCATTGCAAATTGTGCACTCTTTGTTTTTATCAATTAAATTAATTTGGGATTTCTTCAAAGGGGGATTCTACAAAAAAAAACTCAAGTTTCTTTTAAAAAACAATTTTAACAAATCCTAAAATCCACGCGAGCGACGCCGCGGGCAAAAGCTAGTTGGTAATAAAAATGAAATACGAATGGATCGAAACACGAAATAACTAATAAAAACGAAATACGAATCGATCCGAAAGCAAAATACAGATCGTTCAAATTAATGAATCAGTCCAAAATACCTTAACGAAAGGATCCGAAACTAAAACAAACCTGAACGAAAAAATCCGAAACGGAACGAAACGAAAATTTGGGCCATGCACATGTCTACTCTGTTACAGAAAAAACGCAATTAAAAGAAAAAAAAATTAGATTTATTTTTGAAAAATGCCTAAAAGATACTAAATTTTTTTTTTAAATCAATTAACCCTTTCGCTGCTGAGGCTTTTCCCGCCCCTGTGCTGAGGTCATTTTTACCGGTTTTGCTCATCATGTTTAAACGTGTTTTGAAGGCTTATTTTAGTATATGACCCAGACATATCATATATCGTTCTTTCTGGCAGACTCGGCAGATTCATAATATGTCATTATTATATGTATACGTCATGACCTGTCTGTATATTATAACAAAAAATGCAATAAAATATGAATTTTCAATAATTTACAACGTGTAAAGTGGTTTTTTTTTCACATTTTAACATGCGAGCAATTGCGGTTATATTTTGTATGGGGTGCGCTTGTTAAAAAAATTAGAGATGGGGTCTCGTTACATTTTTTTTGGGGAAAATTACACGATTTTTAACAAATGCACCGCATACAAAAATCGTTAGTGCAGCATCATTGTTCACATTATAATTGAAATGGGAACAATATTGCTGCATTAACAAACCAAAAAAAAGAAAAAAAACTTGTTTATTTTTTTTTATAATTTTTTTTAAATACTTTTTTATTTTTAATTTTTATTTTTTTTTAAAAACTTTTTTCACAGTCGTGTTTGATATCGTTGGAACGGCCATGCTCTGGCCGATCCAACGGTACCAAACATTTAACCCCTAGCTGCCACAGATCGGGAGATAGGGGGTTCATTGGAACCCCCTATCTCCACCATTGGTGGCAGCTAGGGGTTAACTCCAGGACTGGCGTCATCGTGCTATGCACGATGACACCAGTCCTCAGGGGGAGTTCCCGGAGGCTTAGCCGACATCCAAGATGTCGGCCAGCTCCGGGAAAGGATCACGAACCGGCGCTTTTCAGCGCCGATTCGTGATCCGGCTCCCCAGGGGTTAATGCCAGGTACCATTTGGAAGGGCAGGCTGTGCCCTTCCAAACGGTGCCTGGGTTAACCCCCGCAACGCCGCCGATCAGGAGGGAGAGAGGTCCGAAGGACCTCCCCCCCTCCCTTTCAGGCACCTCCTCCGCACATGCGGGGGGGGGCACCTGAATTAGGTGTCATCGCGCCGCCGCGATGACACCTAATTACTCCGGCGGCAGTTCCGGGTGCTGGGCTGACATCGAGGATGTCAGCCCGCACCGGGGGGGCCAGTGATCGGCCGGAACCCGGGCCGAACGCTGGCCCCAAAGTGAGGACACGCTCAGCGCGTCCACCGCATGGAACGTGACATGCGGTTGGACGCGCTGAGCGCGTCCACCGCAGCGAAGGGGTTAAGAGACTTTTTACTACAGATAAGATAAAGAAATAAACAGTTTATTAGATACGGGAATATTTTTAACATTGAAACCTATGGGATTTCTCCTGAATAAACCTGCCGAATGAAAACACCGAACATCAGGACATTTCTTTGCTGTTCGGTGTCTCTGAACAGATTAACCATTACTTCTCTATGGGGACTTTCACTGCCTTCGAACAGACACCGTACTTGCTGGCAGGTACCAAAATTTGTGTGTGAGCATATCACAAAGCTCCACAGCAATAAACCTCACAGTAATGTGCGCCGTGTATTAAGAGCATTCAGTGTTATACGGGAGTACTGAGTTATGAGTAAGAGTAGTTAAAAAAAGAAACCGTAAAACTCTGGCGGGGGGGTGACACCATGAGTTACCGCACTGGGTGACACCAATCCTAGTGACGCCACTGAGGCAAACCATGAGCGGCGTCAGTGCAAGAATGTCGCTGCGACACCACGTCATACTGGAGACAACAAGAGCTACAGGTAAGTAGCGATGTCATGACACCTCTACAGTGGAAAATCTTGTCACTTCAACCTATGAACAGAACGATAAAGTTTACAATATTGGTCATAATCCAAAGAAGATCAGACAGCCGTACTGTCAGGTGACCCATCGTGACAAATGTTGGAAACGTGAATTATTGTGAAAGTCGATTCCTACACAACTAGAAAGTCAGAGCACTTACCCTTAAGTACTCAGGTATAAATGTCTGGGACAGTTTAATGCAGGGCTGTCAAACTACAGACCCCAGATATTTCTGAACTGCATCTCCCAGGATTCAATTGTCATGTATTGCTTTGAAGGAATTCTGGGAATTGTAGGCATCAACATCTGGGTGGCTGCGTGTTTAACAGCCCTGGTTTAATGGATCATAAATGAAACATGCATCAGTCAGTAAAAAAGATAATGATACAGTTGCAGCACCCCTTCTTTGGAATGCTGGGGACCCCAAGCATTCCAGATTTTGGATTCTTGCAGTTTTCAAAATCCAGGACAATCCAAAGTCGGGGTGAGCGGTGGGTGAAGGGAAGCAGCGGAGGAATCGCGATACACGGCTGGATGCAGCACCGGCTGGGAGACGCTGCCCAGCCCTTTGCTGTACAGAGCCTGCATGTCTCTCGTTGACTCTGTGCAGCATGTCGCACACTGGAGAGGCACAGAGTAAGCCAGTGTGTTCCTCGCCGTGCTGCAGCCCTTGGAAAATCACCGGATTGCAGGAGGAGCCGCCCGGCGTGTCAAGGAGGTAATGAATTCCGGGTTTCAGAATTCTGGATAAGGGATGCCCAGTCTGTATGTTTGTTGTCTCGAATAAACATAAATCAAACGTAAACTTTTATTTTGTTATTCTGGAAAAATAATTTTTTTATTTTTTTTTCAGGATTCAATAATTCTTACTGGTGCGAAAATATGGAAAAGATGAAATTCCTAAAGTTAACCCATACCAGTTCAACAATGCTGTTTTAAAAATGTGCAAATTATAAGAAGAAAATATCTCAGTATAGCAGCCACCTCTCCTCCCATCTGCCCAACATGCCACGTATACAACTAAAAACACAGGAAAACATTAAATACGACTGAATTATTATCATGTCTCTCATGTCACATGTATCCTATATCTATTGTTTAATTTTCAATATAATTTTTTAAGAATTTATTAAAAATATCAGCTACAGTTTATCTACAATAAAGATATGAAAACACCTCGGAATTACATAGTATTTGCATGTTTTCAACTGAAAGCCTTCCTGTCATATTATGTAATTATTCCCTCATGGATCATAATACTGTAGATACTCGAGTATACCGCTACAATTTGGTGACAAAAATGTACCTTAAAATTGGAGAG
The DNA here is from genome assembly GCA_009667805.1 of Leptobrachium leishanense. Taxonomy (NCBI): domain Eukaryota; kingdom Metazoa; phylum Chordata; class Amphibia; order Anura; family Megophryidae; genus Leptobrachium; species Leptobrachium leishanense. The sequence goes on from CM019066.1 coordinate 370,940,282, forward strand.
GTCGCGTTATATTCGAGACATCTGCATCGTGCGGAAAAAAAAAAACCTTGATTGCTCAGCGATCCCAAGCCTCCCAGAAGTTCCGGTAGTTGCCCAGAATTGAATGTGGGCTCCCTGACACCTGTAAACACTTCAGGAACTCACAGATTCGGGAGAGGTGGGATCCATCATGGTCAGAGTACATGCTTGGATTAAGCCAATCATTCAAGATCGGCTTAAAACTGAGCATGCACCCTCGATCCATGATGCATTGATTGAGCCTGCCTGCTGGAGCCAGAGGTGAGAAAACGACACCTCCCGGCGTACTGGCTATCGGTGAATGATTCACTGCATTGGTCTCCTCGCTCTGCCGGCCATCTTATCGCAAGTAAAGAAGACGGGGCATCTTACTAAGTAACAACTATCATTCTAGAGCAGAGCACCCTGGCCTGAGGGGTATCCTGACTGTGTTAAGAGAAGAATTTGAATTGTTTACTGGTATAGTATACTTCTATAATTTTGCTCCTTGCATTATATTCGAGTCTTGAGTATTCTCTCATTTCCACAATAATTCTCTATCCATCGCGTTATATTCGGGTCGCGCTATACTCGAGTATCTACGGTAATTTATTTATTTATAAAGGATTTTACCAGGAAGGATACATTGAGATTTCTCTCGTTTTCAAGTATGTCCTGGGTTCAAGAACATTGAACTTCATTTTTAATTAGTGCCAACGCATTCCGCAGCGCTGTACAAGGGGATGATATGTTGGAAGAGCAGACATATCTTAAAAAGAATGATACAGTATGACAGGGGGCCCTGTTATCAAGGGAACATACAATGTATAAGGGATCTATATATTTATAGTGAGGTACTCGTGTCCATATCGTTAGGCGTCTTGCCCAAAAACAATAGCTAGTGAGGTGTTCTGACCGGGATCCGAATCTTTTTCCCACAGTTGAGAAGAGACTTGATGGTGGGATTGAATCTGCTTTCCCATATTTGTAGAGGAGAAACTGTCACGGTTCCCGAATCCCACCACGCAGTCCTTAAAGCCCAACACTCCACAGAGCCCAAAAGCTACCAACAGTGTAGCCGTAGAAGAATCCCTAACTGTCTGGTCCTTAGACTTGGCCAGGTATACTAGCTAGACAGAAAGGGTTAATCAAAGACAATGTCGTAATGCGAAACCAGGTTAGCAACATGGGGGTAGTCAGACGAGCCAGAATCAGGAATATAGAGTATAGAATAGTCAAATGGAATAGCCGGGTCGATATCAGTGCAGAAGCATAGTACAAGAAAATAGTCTAGTGCAACGGAAGGCAGAATAGTCAGTAAACAAGCAGAGGTCAATAACAGGTTAAATCACGAGAGAATTCAGGTACAAGGAGCTCAGGTATGGATAACCACGATCTGACACTGCTTAGAAGGAACTGTGGGTTTTTAAAGACCTTCCCCAGACCGCGCCGCCCTCTCAAGCCGCGCCTCATGCGGCCACCTCCCTGCCTGTCTCTATTTAAACCGGGTGTTGGTCAGCGAGCAGCATCAGACATGCTGCCTTCAAGCACACTGGAGAGGCTGGAAGCCCCCAACGTTACAGAAACGTTCTGGTCAGGTGTTGTGAACTGTATTCAAACCTGCTTCTCTACCATTTATAGAGAAGAGACATGGTGGTGAGGCTGAATCTGCTTCTCCACAGTTGTAGAGGAGAGACGTGCTGGTCAAGTGTTCTGATCAGGATTTTAACCTGCTTCTCCACAGTTGGAGAAGAGAGACGTGCTGGTCAAGTAATCTGATCGGGATTCGGACCTGATTCTCCATGGATGTAGAGGAGAGACGTGCTGGTCAAGTAATCTGACTGGGATTCGGACCTGATTCTCCATGGATGTAGAGGAGAGACGTGCTGGTCAAGTGTTCTGATCAGGATTTTAACCTGCTTCTCCACAGTTGGAGAGGAGAGACGTGCTGTTCAAGTAATCTGACCGGGATTCGGACCTGATTCTCCATTGCTCTAGAGGAGAGAGGTGCTGGTCAAGTGTTCTGATCAGGATTTTAACCTGCTTCTCCACAGTTGGAGAGGAGAGACGTGCTGGTCAAGTAATCTGATCGGGATTCAGACCTGATTCTCCATTGCTGTAGAGGAGAGAGGTGCTGGTCAAGTGTTCTGATCGGGATTTGGACCTGCTTCTCCATGGCTGTATGGCAGAGAGCTGCTTCTCCATGGATGTAGAGCATAGTATTTACCAGAATGCTACGCAGCTGATGTTGTGTGATAGGCAAGTAGGTACCGTTAGATGTGTTGTTGCCCAAGGACACTTGCTGGAGAAGTCTTCTGACCAAGATGCAAACCTGCAGTTCCATAGTTGTAGAGCAGTGATGTTACCTCCACTCTACCCAGCCAATACAGTTATGGAATAATTTCTTCCTGTGGCTTAAACCGTGCCGTGCAGCGACCAGCCGTGTTAACGCTGTTACTGGTTGTCTAAACATCCAAGATGTGCAGCAGCAGCACCAATATGTGATGTCCCAGTACAGCGATCACTATGACAGCCAATCACAGCGACCAAAGAGCTGTGTAACTGCCTCTTTCCCTCTTTCTTTCTTTCTAAAAATTGACACTCAAAAATAATCTGGATTTACCCACAGAGCCCATGGTGTCCTCCTTCCACCACCTTGCAGCAGCAGCAGAAGAGAAAGTGTACTTATGGAAATGCACATATGTATGTTTTACAATGTTGCAGGCTGACCTGTTCCATAGCTGTCCACTGTATGTGTCACTATAGCAACCAACATCTCCCCCACCCCCCGTAAAAATAAATACCACGTTAATTTCCATATGTTCCATATATTATTTATTTTAACAGCCGGCGCAATCATAAACAAAGTTCTACATTTAATTTACAATTGTCGCGCAATCATTCATGCAACATCATTCAAAAGGAGACGCTATTTTGCATTTTAATACATTCTTTTCAGTAACGTTTAAAGGCCCCTTTTTTAATTAATTCAAGAATGTCGCTGTGACATCTGGTTTCTCTCAGCGCAAATCTACGGAGAAGATCGAATAATATCACCCTGTCAGATATCTTGAAACACCCATGTCGATGAAAGATATTATACACCCCCTTGGAAAGGGCTTTTTTTGCTGCTGCAGTTCAATGTGCTATATTTCCTACGGATTATGCGAAGAAAAAAAAACCTGAATTAATTCATTGTGCGTGTAAAGGTGCATTGATATTCCGATCTCTCAAAACCTGACGTTAATTAAAGACAGAACTTGAACTGAGAAAACAATTCAGGAAGGAGAAAAAAAAAACACTGACTCTGAATGCATAAGATACAAAATATTAACTTCCAACCTGCGGTCACATAAATCCTACCCCTGCCAAAATATCTCTGCAAGCATCCCACATCAAGCTGTTCCACGAAGGAGCCGTGACGAGGAGCCAAGGTGGATATTTTAATTTGTGTAAATGTATTTAAGGAGAAGTTGCATTCTTCAAATATTTTTTAATTATTTCGTAGTCAATTTGAAAAATAGAACAGATGGTTCCCAAGAACTGGACTGATTGCTTAGGGGCATTGATGTTTTGGGCTAATTCAGTGTAAATGGTACCGGCTGGGTGGAGTAGAGGTAACATCACTGCTCTATAACAGTGGAGACACAGGTTCGAATCCCAGCAAGAGCACCTCTCCAGTAAGCGTCTTTGGGCAAGATACCTAATGGTACATACTCGCCGCCCAGGACAGACTTGAAAACGAGAGAAATCTCAATGTATCCTTCCTGGTAAAATCCTCTCTCAAAAAAAAAGAATGGATATCCTACATCTTTTCCATGTGTGTATCTTTAAGGCTGTATACAGAGCAGGCTCTTTAAGTTGACAAAATAGGCAGCTGCCTAGGGTCTCGTTCAAACTGGCGCCTCAGATAATGGAGGGAAAGATGGTGACCTCTCTGTCATTCCATCATGAGATGCCCCAACTTGACTCAAGTTACTCTCCCGGACGCATCACCACCAGACATGACTAATGGGGAGTTGACTACAAACCTGCATCCATGGGCTGGCGGGGGGGGGGGGTGAGATGAAATTCAAAAGATTTGCAATGCACTAAAACACTTTGCAAAACATAGGATATTATCCTACCTAGATTCGGTATAAACGAGGAGGGATTGGAGAAAAGACCTAAAGCAGAAGGATTAAACCTCTATATTGGAACTAAGAAACAAGGAATGAAAGAGACTCACTTGGACAAAAATCCAATGAAGTGAGCTGGGTTAGGTATACAAGTACATTCTCGAGGGAAACGGATGGCTGGTTGAATGAGCGTGTTTTGTAAATTCCTGCTAAGGAACTGGTCACCATTGATCTCTTCATTCTGGACCTATGAATGTTTGTGTATTCTATTATAGACTCACTTATGGTCAAAGTAAACAGGTCTAATCACATTGCTGTTTTGGGAGAAGGTGTTTGAGCACAGATCGTGTCCATATACTTGTCGTATCCTGAGCAATACATGGATTGATGGCCAGTTTTGTCTTGATACACAGGTCTACACAACTCCTTAATTTCTCTACACTTTGCGCACAAGACATGGATACCCTTCACAGCCTTTACTCTACCCATTGTTCAGGGAGCCAGTAGCGGGGACATTCAATCGGATAATTCAGGACATATTTTGGCCTATATAACCTTGGGGCCAAACCCTTGACATGCAGACACTGATGTGGAGGATGTCATCAAGCAAACAATGTCACTGTTGAGACTGGTGATGGAGTGTCAGTCTGGTGGCGGCCCGCACGTGGAGCCCTACGGTCATTCTCTCATAAGAACAGAAATGCCCTAAATTTGTACAACTCAAGACTTGCATTTACTGTTTACTTTCTCAACCAGGGGAAGGCGGTATGTGATACTACAAAAGTCCAAAATCGTAAACATTCCACAAAACCTGCAACTCTTGACAAATAGGTGTTAGTTAATTAAAATGTGTGAATTGATCGATCGCTCAACTCCATAAAAGGTTATTTGACAAAATCCACAAGTTCCCTGGACTAACATATGCCTCCACATATACAACTCTGCGATTGTTCGTTGCCACCCGGGCATAACCATTCTATTGCCTAGACCTCCATTGGTCTATAAAAAATTGCTGTTGACTTACCTGTCATGCTCAGCGTATAGTTAGTGTCTTTGATATATTTTTGCCTTCCCCTCAATCAGATACAAATTTCTATATCTCATTAGAATAGGTAAATGTTTCATGATGGGCATTAATACTTTCCTTTCTTCTAATGATGTGAAGAGATGCCTTTTGCAGCCACTGCAATAAACACAACAAAGTATTCCAGGATTAGAGAGTCTACATTACTCTTACACCTTTGTTTCCCCCAATCATGAGGTCAGTTCACAGGGTTTACTGATGTAATAACTCTGTCCATAACACCTCTACCACCACTAAATCAGCTGGTCTTAAAGGGACACAAGTGTGACCACTCAATGATATCTGAGTGGTCACACTGCTGTGAGCTCCCTGCTCCCTTCTCTGAGTGGGGCTCTGAGGGCTGATTCAGCCATCCAAATTTAGGGGCTTAATCCCTCCCAGAACCTTAACTCAGGACACCGGCCTTCAGAATCTTTGAAAAAACAGTTTCATCCAATGTTTCTGAATGCCTTTCTGCACTGAGCCACTGGATTGGCTGGGGCTCCCTGGCCTGCTGCGGTCATGTGACACATTGCAGCTGGCAGTGGCAGTATGTCATATCCTGCAGGGCTCAGAAGAAGACCAGCGCTGGATTAAGTTTACTTTTTGAAGGAAGCTAGAGTGTAAAAACCAGTTGAGGAGTGCAGAGCGGGGTCAGGAAGGGGTTACTATTTAACCCCTCTGTTTCTTCCTGTAATAGAATGGACCTTGTCACGTGAACACCACAGCAGGGTAAGTGTTTCATCAAGCAGTCTTTATTCCTTAAAGCACAGGTGTATACAGGCACAGCTTTTGGAGCTGTGTCTGTCTGAGGGGTGATCCAGCAAAAATGAACCTCCTGTGTCTTTATAGGCGTGTCCCTTTTAAAGCCCCAGCAATCACAACATCAAGCTTTTGTGTGTGTTGCTGGGCTGATCAACCCTGCCAAGTTTACCCTTCCCGCAGGGAACCTTATATACACCCCATCACACTTCCCCATTCCCGTTTCAGGCCTAGCACAATGGCAATAAACATCTGTGGGACCAGAGTTTGCGATCCCTGCTTTAAGTCATCTGAATCTCTTTCACGGATCATTTTCATCCGCTGGTCTGTAGGTTTTGGTAATCGTACTTATGGCTGAAACCAAAACACTGTGAAGGTCTCTTCCAAATAGGAAATATTCCATCAGGGCAGTTATGATTGTTCGTGCCGTGGCTTAAAACCAACGCGGAGAGGATCATTGTGTACCTCGAAAATCTTTGTTTATACGTCACATAAATCATTGGGAAAAACGCTCACACCCTGCGTGCCTGGAAACTGGAGTGAGACCATGTAAAAATATGTTTGGGCTGATTGAAAAGTACCTCGCGTTTATATCAGGAAGAGGAAATGTCTGAGACGATCATGTCGGGGTTTTTTCAACAAAGGATTAAACAAACCGCACCTTCTCGAATAAAGAGGGTCAGAACCACTTATGAATTCCATTACAGGCTATTTGTCTTTCATCGTCCTCTGCATAATGCAAGGGAAAAACCAAATCACACAACCAGAAATAGACGCTCCTCCAGCCCAGTGTGTGTGTGTGTGTGTTTGTATGTGCGATGCGAATAAAGTTTTTTGTTTTACGATCATTATGCTTCGGCAACAACATTTATCAGAGTGGGTTCATCTGTTGGGAGTAACACTTATTGAACCATCTGATATACATTAATTTTATGAGAAACATGTCCAGGAGAATTCAGAACGTTCAACATCCTTAGTTCGAGAATAAACAAAGCAAATGGTTTCCAGACGCGCTGTGTATATTTGTAATATCTGCAGGGTCTAGGAAATCTTATCCTAAAGGCTACGTCTCTATACAATCTATATATAACCCTTTGCGTGCGGGAGGAGGTTGCGTGCGGGAGGAGGAGGAGGAGATCCAGCCTTTGCGGAGAGTTGACGTCCCAGGGCGCTTAAAGAGTTAAAACCGCTTGCTTTCCTTTTTTTTATTTCCGGGAAGAGAAAAAAAAAAAAGTGAATTTTTGAGTCATTTCCCTTTGGAGATTATGTACGAATAGTTCAATATGATCCAACAATGCTGTTAATTTTTGGCATATTTTTTTTTTCCCCGAGCGTTGAGATATGTAACGTTCTGGGTTTCCTGCAGATGTAGAATATGCTATGAACACGAATAGCTTTATTTATACTTTTTTTTGTGTGTGAAATAGAGAATGAACATTGAAGGGTCACAAACCTAATATTTTTCAGACAGGGAAAGGAGTTATCTGCTCACTTATACGGCAAAGTCAAGATATACAGTATCTCACGGAAGTGAGTACAGCCCTCACGTTTTTGTAAATATTTTATTATATCTTTTCATGTGACGGCACTGAAGAAATGACACTTTGTTACAATGTAAAGTAGTGAGTGCACAGCTTGTATAACAGTGTGAATTTACTGTCCCTCAAAATAACTCAACACACACAGCCATTGATGTCTAAACCGCTGCCAACAAAAGTGACTACACCCCTAAGTGAAAATTTCCACATTGGGCCCAAAGTGTTAATATTTTGTGTGGCCGCCATTATTTTCCAGCACTGCCTTAATCCTCTGTAACGGTGGGCCCCCTATAGGGTGATGGGGAGCCCCCAGGCTGTGTAGATTGAAGCCTTTAGGGCAGGTATATGGGTAGTTAGCAGACTCCAGCACACCCTTGCAGCACTTGGAAAACAAGGAAGAGGGTGCAGGAATACAGACACACGAGGAAGTCCTGCACTGGGTATAATTTCTCCTATAAAGACAGATGACAGACTGGGGATAAACAATGAATTCAGCACACTGCAGGAGAGGACTTAATCCTTAAACAATGAATGCAGTAAACTGCAAAGACAGAACTTGATACTTGGAGACAATGAATTCAGCGGCTGCAGGACAGAAATTGATATTTGGAAACAAGGAATGCAGTAATATGCAAGACAGAACTTGATACTGGGAAACACGATGAATGTAACACACTGCAAATCCTAACACTCCCAGCCAGGGAGTACAGACAAAGCCCTGGGAATCACTCACACCAAATGGCTTCGTGGCCAAATGCCTGTTGAGTGAAAACAAACCAAACTTAACAGACAGAGTGACACTTAACAGACAAGATACATGCAAGAGAGAGGTCCAATAAGCCAAGCCAGGTCATACACGAAAATATCAGAAATGCAGAATATACTTAGGGAGCAGACTAGAGAATATCCAGAAACCAGAGCCAAAAAGTCATACACAGATATTAGATATAGAACTCAAATTAACACAGGGAACAGGAACTCAGAGGATCTCAGACTTAGTCGATCCTGATCCAAGGATCAAATGCCTGGTTGGCCCTATATATAGGGCTAAGCAGATCATGTGACCGCAGACCATCAGCCCAGTGGGAATGGTCTGTAGAGCCTGAACAAGAAAACCAGACAAACTGGCAAATCCCTGCTCCCACCACCAGGGGGCAGGGTCGAGACGTAACACCCTCTTGGGCATGGAGTTCACCAGAGCTTCACAGGTTGCCACTGGAGTCCTCTTCCACTCCTCCATGATGACATCACGGAGCTGCTGGATGTTAGAGACCTTGCGCTCCTCCACCTTCCGTTTGAAGATGCCCCACAGATGCTCAATAGGGTTTAGGTCTGGAGACATGCTTGGCCAATCCATCACCTTTAGCCTCAGCTTCTTTAGCAAGGCAGTGGTCATCTTGGAGGTGTATTTGGGGTCATTATCATGTTGGAATACGGCCCTGCGGCACAGTCTCCGGACGGAGGGGATCATGCTCTGCTTCAATATGTCACAGTATATGTTGGCATTCATGGCTCCCTCAATGAACTGTAGCTCCCCAGTGCCGGCAGCCCCAGACCATGACACTCCCACCACTATGCTTGACTGTAGGCAAGACGCACTTGTCTTTGCTTGCCTCACCTGGTTGCCGACATAGCAGAGTTCCGTTTTTTTCTGCAGTTCGGCAGCATTTGGCGGTCTGATCAGTGGTCTTTGGTGGCATTTTGTGGGCTGATTGTCAGTCTGCTGAGGCTCCACATTTGGCGCACTTTGGGGACTCTGCGGTGAATAGTGAATTCATTGCACAGTTGGCCAACTGGAATCGCCGAAGTGCACCGAAGCGCACCGAACGAGACAGTGAAATTTCAGTGCTTTCTGAATAACCCTTATAGTGTTTATGTTTGCTGACATTGCAAACACTGGTGAAAATCACCTGTATTGAAACACCAACAAATGCAGGCATTTCACTTTCATTGCAAAAGAGTTTTGTTTTCATTTGGGCTCCAGAACATGCCCCTAATGTGTTAGCACCCTGATCATGATGCCTAAGGTGCCAACAGTTTTTAAAACCAGCTGGGAATGTGTCTCAATGACATCTCCACAGCTGATCCTGCACGGAGCACAGAACTGCAGTAATTCCTTTTGACCAGCAGATGGTGACATCTCCCTGCCAAATGGGTTATTACAGTAAAGAATACAATGAGAATATTTCCTGAAAATATCTTACTGTATAATTAGGTAAAAAAACAATCTATAAAACTGCTGGTTCCTGACAGTGTTTTTTTTCTAAAAAGGGTAGTGAATGGGTTAAACTAGCAAAAATCCTATTGGCCTGGGGGTGGGAGGGTTGAAGAAGTGGATGTATAACAAAATTGTAAAGCAATAAAACTCCCAGAAATGAGACTCTAAAATATAAGAAATGTTAGCAATGACGTGGTGTAAATAGGATACTTTACTTCGTTCTAAATTACAATCGTATTTACACAAGTGACTCTGATAGGTCGTGAGGTCATCTACAACATCTGGTCCCATCTGTAGGGACATTTCCTTAATGCAGGCGTGTTTTTTTCCCTATTAGAAATACTATGAATAAGGGAACCTGGATGTGCAGATATAAGTGCGCTGTGCACGATGCCTTCCTCTGGTTTCTCGTTACATTTATTATGAATGTTTCCTGAGCTAAGTGGTGGTGGTGTAGAAGGGTTGACCCTGGGGGATCTAAACATCCACGACCCGACATGGCTCTGAGTATGTCTGTGACAGTCTCAGCCATCACTGGGGCAGTTGCAGGAGCCTGGGGACTAGCCTCCTTCCTTCTGACTATGAACCAAGGTGCTACCTGGGGATTGCCAACTGGATTGCCCAGGGAATCCAGGATGTATGTTGACTGTGTCTGTGTATTATTCCCTTATGTATTTATTGTAGAGTCTCCTGTTGCGTCTCTGTATAGTGTACCCTCGGTATTAACTATCCTCTCTCTGTATAGTGTACCTCGGTATTAACTATGCTCTCTCTGTATAGTGTACCCTCTGTATTAACTATACTCTCTCTGTATAGTGTACCCTCTGTATTAACTATACTCTCTCTGTATAGTATACCCTCTGTATTAACTATGCTCTCTCTGTATAGTGTACCCTCTGTATTAACTATACTCTCTCTGTATAGTGTACCCTCTGTATTAACTATACTCTCTCTGTATAGTGTACCCTCTGTATTAACTATGCTCTCTCTGTATAGTGTACCCTCTGTATTAACTATCCTCTCTCTGTATAGTGTACCCTCTGTATTAACTATGCTCTCTCTGTATAGTGTACCCTCTGTATTAACTATCCTCTCTCTGTATAGTGTACCCTCTGTATTAACGATCCTCTCTCTGTATAGTGTACCCTCTGTATTAACTATGCTCTCTCTATATAGTGTATCCTCTGTATTAACTATGCTCTCTCTGTATAGTGTGCCCTCTGTATTAACTATGCGCTCTCTGTATAGTGTGCATTCCCTCTGTAATTTATTCATCATGAAGGGGGATTGTCCCTTAACCTCCCTGGCGGTATTCCTGAGTGTGACTCGGGGTTAAATTTCACTACCACGAACGGTAACCCCGGGCCACACTCGGGCTGTATACATACTCACCTCCTCCTGGCTCCCTCGCTGTCGCCCGCAGTGTGATCGCGGCGAGCTGCTTCCTGGAAGGCTCCCTGCGAGTCACATGATGCAGGGGGGCTGGATCTGAAGCAAATTTCATTCATAATAAACACTGAATACAAAATGCAATGTTTATGAACAGCCACTAGGTGGCAGTACAGGATAAGAAATAGACCATACCTCGTCTCACCCTTGTTCTCAGACAGATTTCAGTGTTTTTTGTTGTATTTTATTGAATATCATTTATTTGCATTATTTTGGATAATTATTTTTGGGATAATAAATTATTATGTCGTGTTTCAAACTTTATCGGACTCCGTGTATTTACTATTTTTTTTAAATTAATTAATTTATTTATAAAGGATTTTACCAGTAGGGACTCTTGATTTCACGGATTTCAGTGCGTGATTCCTAATTATTACAGGCTAACTATGTACAAAAACACGTTTCCTTTAAAAAAAATTGAGATGCTTTTAGACACAAAAGTTTGAAAAAATTAGACCGCCAGGGAGGTTAATGCACATAGCCGTATGTTTTAAAATAAAGAGTCAGTCTTGTTTTTCACTTTAAAACACTGGTTGTGCCTGGTGATTTTAGGGAAGGTTTGGGCTGAGAATTCTCAATGTCGGGGTCCAGCTTGGAGAAAGCTAGAGTTTGACAGAGGAACACAGTTGGTGTGCCAGGCGGTCTGTCACAAAGTCGACTTCTGTCTTATTATAAGCAGCAGAGCACATGTAACGCTCTCAAACGAATATTTAATGCTGTCCTCAAGTACTTACCCACGTCTTGAAACGTTTGTTGGGAGAGCGTTTTTTTTTCTCAATGGCTGTGAGTATTATCGTGATCCAAGAAATAAAGTAAACAGTAAAACGGTATGTGTGTGTATGTGTGTATGTGTGTATGTGTGTATGTGTGTATGTGTGTTTGTGTATGTGTGGTGTCAGACTTTCTGTAACACAGGATGCTGACGAACCCATCATGATGATTATTCATGTATCGGAGACTTGTCGCAGCAGTGAGCTTTCCATTAGCTGTGCCCTTGTTAATTTTTAATAAGGATGCTTTGTATTGATCTAGTGATCCGTACGCAAGAGACTGCGATGTGGTGATTTCAAACTGAACTTGCAAAATATAATATAAAAGGAGAAGGGAAAAAATTGCAGTTCAAACAAACAGGAAATATTTATTTTCATATATCACTTTATTTAAAGGGCCAGTACCACCAAAAATGAAAAGTTCTTATTGTGTTTATTTGATGTTGCTGATATCTTACATGAGCTTTGTTTTTCTCTTGTTTGTTTAGCTAAGAAAATATTTTCCTCTATATGTGTCACTGGGAGCATCCATTGTGTGATATTTTCCTCTATATGTGTCACTGGGTGCATCCATTGTGTGATATTTTCCTCTTTATGTGTCACTGGGTGCATCCATTGTGTGATATTTTCCTCTTTAGGTGTCACTGGGTGCATCCATTGTGTGATATTTTCCTCTATATGTGTCACTGGGTGCATCCATTGTGTGATATTTTCCTCTATGTGTCACTGGGCGCATCCATTGTGTGATATCTTCCTCTATATGTGTCACTGGGTGCATCCATTGTGTGATATTTTCCTCTATATGTGTCACTGGGCGCATCCATTGTGTGATATTTTCCTCTATATGTGTCACTGGGCGCATCCATTGTGTGATATTTTCCTCTATATGTGTCACTGGGTGCATCCATTGTGGGATATTTTCCTCTATTGTCACTGGGCGCATCCATTGTGTGATATTTTCCTCTATATGTGTCACTGGGCTCATCCATTGTGTGATATTTTCCTCTATATGTGTCACTGGGCGCATCCATTGTGTGATATTTTCCTCTATATGTGTTACTGGGTGCATGCATTGTGTGATATTTTCCTCTATATGTGTCACTGGGCGTATCCATTGTGTGATATTTTCCTCTATATGTGTCACTGGGCGCATCCATTGTGTGATATTTTCCTCTATATGTGTCACTGGGCGCATCCATTGTGTGATATTTTCCTCTATATGTGTCACTGGACGCATCCATTGTGTGATATTTCCCTCTATATGTGTCACTGGGCGCATCCATTGTGTGATATTTTCCTCTATATGTGTCACTGGGTGCATCCATTGTGTGATATTTTGTGTTGGAAACTGCCCACGCAGTATCTTTCCATCACTTGCTCCTCACTGTGTGGCTTTGGGCCAAAGAATGGAGTGAATGGGTCACAAGTCCACAAAAATTACCTATTGACTTGCATTGTGTGGGATGTACTGTATACAAAGGACATCACCATGGAGCTACCATTCAATGTTGTTAGCCCACCAATCGACTTCAACCAGCTGCCATCTCTTATCTTGGATAACCTAGACAACACAATAGATCCCCATCAGTTTTGGAGACCTTCGGCAGCAGTGAAATTGTCCCATAGAGAAGTAATGGCTAATCTATTCAGAAAACACCGAACTGCACCGAAGAGTTGGCGAAATGCCCAGATTTTCGGGGGTTCAGTTGACAGGTTTAAACAGGGGAATCCCAGATTTCAATGTAAAAACAATTACTGGTTTTATCATTTTTTTATTCAACCGTTTATTCTTTTCACTCGCAGCAAAAAGTGTTTTTATTAATTAATTTTTTTGAAATTTTTTAGGAATTTTCGGGATTTTTTTAGGCGGAAGTTTTGATTCCCATTTTTCTGAAATTGTGTTTTTTTTTTTTTTAAAGTTCTGTAACAGACCTATAAGTATTTTTTACCCTAAGTTTGCCGACTGATTAACTTTTTTCGGTGGCTAATCAGCGGCAGTTGGCGATCAGTTCGGCGGTGTTCGACGGATCGTCGGCTGCATTCGGCTGATCATTGGCGACGTTCGGCGGTCTGTTCGGTGACATTTGGAAGATCCCATTCGGCGCACTTCGGTGACCCTGCGGTGAATGCACAATACCACGTACGTATTCACCATGATATTTAGAAACCAGACCAAAATCGAAACCGGAATATTATTTATTGGTTTGTCACTTGTTCCATACACTAAATACCAACACTTGTGGTATAAGCAGCACGCCAGTAGGCAGCAATGATGCTTACCACTCTTTTCTTTTCTTTTTGTACTATGGAATTATAAGGTTCGGTTCTGTGTTAGTGTTGGTATAACTCCATAATTTTTGGATCATTTTTATGATCAGCATTCTGTAGGATTTATTATTCTATTTATATATTTAAAGAATAGCAATCAGTGATAGATCAGTGACAGAGACAGAGATTTCTTAGGAAACGTTAACGTAACTTCAAAAAATATAGCACGATCGCCAAAAAGAGGATGAGAAAGCATTCAGGTCACCAATCGCTATCGCTACACCCAAACATCAATGTGTTTCCTCTACCAACCGTGCAAATGTGTGCCTCGGCAAGCGAGACGATTCTCTGAAACAGGGACGCTCTGCTGATCCCCAGCTTTGACCACCCATTCCTCCAACCATGATCATACCAGAGCGTGTGAAGCACAGGCTAAACCTGAGCTACATGCTCTATTAAAGGGACACACTGCTTATCCTGACCACTTCATTGTTTTATAATGGTCAGGATGATGTGATGAGTGCACCCCCTTCTCTCCTCCCTCCCTGCTGCCCCGATCTGGTGAAAAAGTGAAGTGGAGGAGTAAAATCACCCAAAAAGGAAAAGAATAAAAATAAACGGGCAGCGACTGTCAACAGTATCTGGCCAATTGGTGAAAAAAGAATACTCTATTTTTCAATAGAGTATCCCTTTAACCAAAGTTCTCAAGCCACATGTGTTAAATGTTGCCCTTTTGCACATATTTTAGCTGTGTTTTAGTTGTTTTATATTAATTCGCAGCTACTTTATATATTTACCACGAGACGTGCTGCATCGGGAAATCTCTTCACACGGTGCATTTTATTTAGAGACGGAGAGAACGTTTGGAATTCAAAACACACGCTGCGCCTCACGTACTGTATGAGATATTTACCATTTGTGATTTGGGTTTTTTAATCACTTAAATACTTATATTTTTTATCAAGCTTGGACAATGGTGGGAATCCAAAGAGCTTTGACAAAACAGGTTATAGAAGCAAGTGTAAGAGGCCAGATGTTCTATGTTATTTACCTCCCTCTCCTATGTGGAAGTCATCCTGTACCTGTAGGGTGCATGGTGATTATGTAGTCCGTGTTATGGTTATGCATGAATACTGTTATTGTCTATGTGTATCTGTTACTATCTGCTGATAGGATTACTATGTGGGTCAGCTTTTCCAAGTCCCCCTATCTGGAATGTGTTTGTATCTGTTAAAGGATATTGTTCTGTATTGTTTGCCAAATGTTGAGAAATACTAATCCCATTATCTGTCCATGGTCTAATTTTGTCCCACACTCTGAGAAGGAATAGAAAACATCAGAGCAATAGAACAGTATCATAGGGGAGGGATTAATGATGTAGTTTTGTAAAATGCCAGGGTGTCATTTTCCATTGACTGCCACACTCCGCCTGGGACTGTATATATTTAGCTCAATAAAGGTGTTCAGTGTTTGACTGTTCTAAAAACCTCCAGATCTGCATGCTGCCTCAATTCAGGGGGATGCTTTCCAGACTCTTTGCGTGTACCCATCCTTAAGCTTCGGCTAAGGGCTGGAGAAAGGCACGAAAGACTGTTGGTGGTAGAACAGGGGTCTGGCAAAGGAAGCGGCATTAACAGATGTGACCCATTCGGGTTACGGAAATCTGTTACATCTGTCATTTAAGGATGCCCAAGTTGGTCAAATAAACCGTCTGTCTTAGGCAATGAGCAAACAAAAATCTGTTTTATTTTTTTAATATGTCAGGTGATCTTCCTCCTTCAGGTCTAAAATAATGATGACCTAAGCATGAACCGATGCCTGTATATTTACACAGTGCTATTGTCAGAAGTCACAGTGACATACATCGCTGGATGTAATTTCCAGTAGACCAGTAATGGTAACCCAATCCCCAGGGGGACACGTATAAATTAGAAATGGTGCAATGATGCAATCGTTAATGGGCCATTGTCTACATCATAAGGCTTCCAAAGGACTTCAGGCGGACTACGATCTGGAATGAGGGCGATACACAGGACTTTAAGGCTGGGATCAGACGAACACAGTGCGAACGCACGTGCAGCCGCACTTTATTACGGCCGTAGTAGCAGCAAATGACGTCCAATGACGGCCAATATGTGAAGTACGGCCGCACGAAAGGTCGGCCGCGCAACACAAGTGGCAAACTAAAGCATTTTTTCGAGAACGTGGAACCGCTAGTACTGAGGTACAGAGTGCACTGTGTTGGCATAGCGGCGTGTGTGCGTGATTAGGAGACGTCAGACGCTGCACATATCCGGCGAACATCACATCCATTTGTTTTTAATAGCTCCGTCAAAAATCACGCACAAAAATGCTCATCGTATGACCGCTATCGCGAATTCCGTGAAAAAATACGTCAATGCGTTCGGACGCACATTTTTACAGACGATGCGAAAAATACGTTCCTTTGACCCTAGCCTAAAGAATGCAAAAAGATGAGCATTTCAGCAATCTTAAGTTGGGGAACATATTCAGACATACAGGTACATATTATCAGAAATAGCTACAATCTAATTCCTGTTGTTTTTGAACATTTCCACCATTTAGATTTTTATTGTGTGTATTTATTGTATATACACTATATTGCCAAACGTATTCGCTCACCTGCCTTGACTCGCATATGAATTAAGTGACACCCCATTCCTAATCCATAGGGTTCAATATGACGTCGGTCCACCCTTTGCAGCTATAACAGCTTCAACTCTTCTAGGAAGGCTGTCCACAAGGTTTAGCAGGGTGTTTATGGGAATTTTTCACCATTCTTCCAGAAGCGCATTTGTGAGGTCACACACTGATGTTGGACGAGAAGACCTGGCTCTCAGTCTCCGCTCTAATTCATCCCAAAGGTGTTCTATTGGGTTGAGGTCAGGACTCTGTGCAGGCCAGTCAAGTTCATCCACACCAGACTCTGTCATCCATGTCTTTATGGACCTTGCTTTGTGCACTGGTGCACGGTCATGTTGGAAGAGGAAGGGGACAGCTCCAAACTTCCCACAAAGGTGAGAGCATGGAATTGTCCAAAATGTCTTGGTATGCTGAAGCATTCAGAGTTCCTTTCACTGGAACTAAGGGGCCAAACCCAGCTCCTGAAAAACAACCCCACACCATAATCCCCCCTCCACCAAACTTTACACTTGGCACAATGCAGTCAGACAAGTACCGTTCTCCTGGCAACCGCCAACCCCAGACTCGTCCATCAGATTGCCGGATGGAGAAGCGCAATTTGTCACTCCAGAGAACACGTCTCCACTGCTCTAGAGTCCTGTGGCGTCGTGCTTTACACCACTGCATCTGACACTTTGCATTGCACTTGGTGATGTATGGCTTGGATGCAGCTGCTCGGCCATGGAAACCCATTCCATGAAGCTCTCTGCGCACTGTTCTTGAG
The DNA here is from genome assembly GCA_009667805.1 of Leptobrachium leishanense. Classification (NCBI taxonomy): domain Eukaryota; kingdom Metazoa; phylum Chordata; class Amphibia; order Anura; family Megophryidae; genus Leptobrachium; species Leptobrachium leishanense. The sequence continues at coordinate 370,957,892 of CM019066.1, forward strand.
CTAATCTGAAGGCCACATGAAGTTTGGAGGTCTGTAGCGATTGACTCTGCAGAAAGTTAGCTACCTCTTCGCACTATGCGCCTCAGCATCCGCTGACCCCACTCCGTCAGTTTACGTGGCATACCACTTCGTGGCTGAGTTGCTGTCGTTCCCAAACACTTCCACGTTCTTATAATACAGCTGACAGTTGACTGTGGAATATTTAGGAGCGAGGAAATTTCCCGACTGGATTTGTTGCACAGGTAGCATCATCATATCACAGTTCCACACTGGAATTCACTGAGCTCCTGAGAGCGACCCATTCTTTCACAAATGTTTGTAAAAACAGTCTGTATGCCTAGGTGCTTGATTTTATATACCTGTGGCCATGGAAGTGATTGGAACACCTGATTCTGATTATTTGGATGGGTGAGCGAATACTTTTGGCAATATAGTGTATATACCTATAGATTCGTGTTGGGGTAACACCATATTTTGAGGGGTTTCAATTACCTCAAAAGCTAGAGCCAATTCAGCAAAACTAATGTTTGGATTCCACACCCTCAATATTCCCTATAATTGTTCAAAGATCCGTGCCAACAATTTTTTTTGGGCTGTGCTATCAATCATTTGATACAAAATTCACACAAGTGTAATAAAAGGGTCTGATAAAAAAAAAGTGTCGTCTGACTTCATGGAAAATGAATAATTTCTCTGCCTCCTGTGTTGTCGGCGATTTCACTCTAACACAGGGAAGTCGCAAGCTCTGGCCCCCCCCCAGATGTTTATTGCCTACAATTCCCAGAATTCTTTGAATGCAATAGGTGGGCAGAGAATCATGGGAGGTGTAGTTCAGAAACATCTGAGGGGCAATAGTTTGAGATCCCTGGTCTAATGGTGAAGAGGAACGCGGCTGGACCTCTTCAACTTCTCACGATTCCGTCGAATGAATTTTGGTGAAAATGTAGCATTGGAGTGATGCGTCTCTAATGGCTTGTCACCTCCGTCTGGAGGTTCGTTCGTGTTAACAGGCTTTTGTTCATGGATGTTTTCATCCAGTGACATTACAGTCTACCTCGGGGGACGAGTAAGCCCTGTTAATGTGCTGCCTTGTTGTTGGAGCCACATTAGATCACCGCTCCGTTTCTGTAACTGGGGCAGCTGCTTCGCTCGGCGCTCACATATTTCAGTTAGATGTGTTGAGATTCCTATGCCTACTTTAGCGTATTAATCCCGCCACTGTGTGTCATCATTCATTTATTTGGATTAACAGCGTTAAAGATCCGCATTTCCATTTCATTGCGTGGCCTCATGACGGGGTTAACTCGCACTTTGAAACTGCAGACACCGTTTTCAGTCTCACATGAGATTCTGACTTTGTGCTGAGAGTGTCAGTGTTAATCTAGGCCTAATCTAACAGGTTTGGCTTGATGTTGGCAGGTGAGCTTACACTTTAAAAGCTATCACATCACAACTAAAAGCCTCCTGTGTCTATTATACACTGGGATTTAAGATAAACAGGGTTATTCAAAGAGAATCGAAAAGTCACCGCACGTTCGGTGATTTTTTGTTCTCTTCAATTCGGTGCAAATCGGCGATCCCATTTCGGCGACCCTGCGTTGTATTCAGCAAGCACCACAGGGCTGTCGTAGTGCAGTGAAAAGCCGCCACAAACCTGACGAACACTCACCGCAAAACCCAGCAAACGCACAACGAAACCCACAAAAACATCTGGATTAGCTCCGCCAAACATGCCGGAGAAACCCGTGCAGGAGGCGATCACAGTGCGGAGCAGTCGCCGGAAAAAGCCAACACCGCAGACGAATGGAGTGAAGAAAAAAAAAACAGTACGCTTGAATGTTTGAAAAGTGAAACGCTGTTTGCAAAGAAACTACTGAGCGAAAATGTCTGAAATTTACATATAAGATCCAATGAATGATAATAAAAAGGGCTGTTACAGTGAAAAAGAGTTGGAAAAAAAAACCCAGAAAAAAATGTTTGCAAAAAAATCCCAAAAATGACGAAAAGATCCTAAAAAATCTATACATAAAGAGACTTTTTGCTGCAGAATATTATAATCAACGGTTTATTAGATATTGAATTAAAACGGGAATATTTTTATTATTGAAGCCTATGGGATTCTCCTGAATAAACCTGTCAAATGAATCCACCGAATGGCAGGGCATTTCGGCAACTTTTCTCAGCTGGTTTGTGTTCTCTGAATAGATGAAGCATTGCTTCTCTATGGGGTTTCACTGCCCTCGAACAGGCACCTTATGTGCAGGCAATTCGCCAACATTTGGCGAACTACCTGCGCTCTGAATGGCCAAATGGCCAAGAAAGGTAACCGTACGCTGAATTTCACTGTTCGGTTACCTTTCGCCAGCAATTCGGATCTCTTTGAATAACCGTGAAAGACTGCTGGGGACATTTTTTTTATATATTTTTGGTGTGTTTCCCGTAGTATTGGTTGACTTTGGTGCGCTTCGGCAATTCCATTTTGCTAACCCTGCGCTGAATTCACTATTCACCGCAGGGTCGCCGAAGATCACCGAACGTCGCCTCAGACTGCCAAACTGCAGGAAAAATAAAAGGAACTCTGCTATTCTTATAAAAGGTGTTTAAACCAATAAAAATGCATTAAAATGTGTCTAAATAATAAAAGAAAGATCCTTTAAAAAAATAATAAGGTCTATTACAGAATAAAAATAACACTTTTTTTTTAAAAATTGAGAATAAATTTTTTTGTCTAAGAACATACAAAAAGGTGTTATGAAAAAATAAATATACGGTTTGCTGAAAATGAAAAGAATAAACGGTTGAATAAAAATAAATGAAAACAATAATATTGTTTTACATTGAATCCTATGGGATTCGCCTGTTTAAACCTGCCGAACTGAAACACCAAAAATCAGGGTGTTTCACTGACATTTCTCTGCTGTTCGGCGTTCTTTGAATAGATTAACCATTACTTCTCTATGGGACAATTTTGTTCGCCGAATTGCATTGAACTGTACCGTATTACGATGTCAATTCGCCAGTATTTTGATAATTGGCAGCTTAGCGAATAGATGAACTGCCATGAAATTTCACCGTATGGTTCAATTCGATGGCAAGTTCGCCCCTTACTGAATTACCCCATGTTATTATGAACAGAGTTAACACAGTGCAAGGCAAGTTATAGGAGACGATAATGTACAATAACACAGTAATAGCGTATTTTCTGATAAGAATATAGCTAAGGCCGGGGTCAGACGAGCGTTTTTCAGAGCAGTAGAAACGTCCGTGAGAGTGGACGTTCCTTCCACTCTGACACCCGTCTGGCCACCTCACTGAGCGCAGTTAGTGCACTCAGCGCTGCAAGGCTCGATCCTCCTATGGAAGATCGTGCTTTGCAGCCCCGTCGAACACGCGTCATAGCACTTCGACGGGGAAGCCTTCAGAATGCCCGCAGCACGCCCAATGTAGCGGGGCAATTTTTGCGCGTGCTACAGTGTGTGGCTGGCCCCGACGAAATGTCACAACACTGCGAAGGACGGTGGGAGGCGCGTCAGTACGGGCGCACATAGTGTGCATGTCTGACCCTGGCCTAATATAACAAAACCAACACAAAACGGTGAATAAAGGTTTACTGAAAGGGTTATTAAAAGAGCTCCGAATTGGGGCCGAAAAGTAACCGAACGCTGAAATTCAGTGTACGGTTACCTTTCTTGGCCATTCGGCTATCCAGAGAGCAGGCAGTTCGCCAAATGTTGGCGAATTGCATGCACATACGGTGCCTGTTCGAGGGCAGTGAATCCCCATAGAGAAACAATGCTTCATCTATTCAGAGAACACAAACCAGCTGAGAAAAGTTGCCGACGTGCCCTGCCATTCGGTGGTTTCATTCGACAGGTTTATTCAGGCGAATCCCATAGGCTTCATTGTTAAAAATATTCCCGTTTTAATTCAATATCTAATAAACCGTTTATTATTTTATTCTGCGGCAAAAAGTCTCTTTATTTTTAATTTTTTTAGGATCTTTTAGGCATTTTTGGGGATTTTTTTGCGAAATGATTCTTTTCCGTTTTATTTTTTTAATCGTTTTGTCTTTTTTCTGTAACGGCCCTTTTTATTATCATTCATTGGATCTTATATGTAAATTTCAGACATTTCCGTTCAGTAGTTTCTTTGCAAACAGCGTTTCAATTTTCAAATATTCAAGCAAACTGTTTTGTTTTTTCCCACTCCATTCGTCTGCGGTGTCAGGTTTTTTCGGGCGGCTGCTCTGCGCTGTGATCGGCTCCTGCTCGGGTTTCTCTGGCGTGTTCGACGGGGTTAATCCAGATGTTTTTGTGGGTTTCGGTGTGCGTTCACCCTTGTTTTGCGCTGAGTGTTCGTCGGGTTTGCGGTGGCTTTTCCCTGCACTACGACGGCCCTGTGGTGCTTGCTAAATACACTACAGGGTCGCCAAAATGGGATCGCCAAATCGCACCGAATTGAAGAGAACAAAAAGTCACCGAACGTGCGGTGACTTTTCGATTCTCTTTGAATAACCTTTAAGATCTATTCCTCTCCTTTGTTTTGGTTTGGTTTTGCTTTAGTATACGGTACTTTCCTGTATTAGTTACATTCGTATCAAGAGATACACTGTTGCTGTCTGAAACATAAAAGTTACATTTTATTGAGATATTTATCAAGGCTGCAAGAATCCTGACTGCATAATTTATACTCCTAGAGTTACCCCCTCCCTGTAGCAAGACATACTCACTACCTGCTTGTTATCGACACTTTTCCAATTGATTCGTTTGTATATTACAGAGCGAGGCCTAATCTATTGGTATATTGAACTGGTGTTATCTATACATTATGACTCTGTGTACACATGCCAGGAGTGACAGCTGTGAGATACAGCAACCTGAAGAGTAGACTCTGTGCTTTGTCACTAAAAAAAACCTCTTAACGCCTATAGATACATTGAGGAAGGAATCTAAACCTGGATCAGCCTTTCAGTTTAAACAGCAATATACACATAAAACCAAAACCAAGAGTATGACAGCCACATGAGTCATACCCGGACAAGCGATGAGCCTTTCAAACCCCACATGCCATAAATCCATAACATTTCCCCTGAGATACAAATGTATCCGCTTCAAAGGACTTTTCTTAGTAGGAAACTGCACTTTCACTTTGTTGCATCACATCGATATGAAAAGAAAAATTAAAAAGTCACATATGAAAAGGTCCACATGTCCAGTTTAAGATGTTTGATGGTATAATAAGCACATTCCATTGTTCACTTGTTAAGGCTAAAGCAGGCGTGCTCGGCCTTGGTCCTCCAGATGTTTTGGACCTAATGAGTGGCTGAGAATCATGGGAGATGTAGTGCCAAACATGCTGGAGGACCGAAATTGAGCACTAGACATGCGCATTGTGTTCCGTCCAAATAGATTTTTGGCCAAAATAATGGCATTTAGGCGATATGGGAGCACCCAAAATTCCAAGTCATCGAAATGCCAAACTGACTGAAAACAATAAAATGGTGTTGAATTGACCCAAAAATCTTTGCGTCAATTCAAATTAATTTGCTAACCGCATAAAATTAGACTCTTTGTGCAATACTAGCCCTAACACAAACATAAACAGTAACTGTAACCCTATCCGTAACCCTAACTCTAGAAATAAACCTATCCATAACCCTAACATAAACAGTAACTGTAACCCTAAGCCTAGAAATAACCCTAACTCTAACACAAACATAAACAATAACTGTACCCTTAACCCTAGAAATAAACCTAGCCCTATCACAAACATAAACAGTAACTGTAACCCTAGAAATAAACCTAACCCTAACACAAACATAAACAGTTATCCTAACCCTAGGAGTAAACCTAACCCTAACACAAACAGTAACTGTAACCCTAACCCTAGAAATAAACCTATCCCTAACACAAACATAAACAGTAACCCTAACCCTAGGAGTAAACCTATCCCTAACACAAACAGGGTTATCCAAAGAGATTCGAAAAGTCACCGCACGTTCGGTGACTTTTCGTTCTCTTCAATTCGGTTCCTTTTGCCGATTGCATTTCGGTGACCCTGCGGTGTATTCAGCAAACAGCACAGGGTCCCCGTATTGCAGGGAAAAGCTGACGCAAACCTGACGAAAACTAACCGAATGCACGCTGAAAACAAGCAAAAACATCTGGATTAACCTTCGAAAAAGCCGAACAGGAGCCGAAAAGGAGCCGAATCACACAGAGCCGAAGCAGCTGTGACGTAGAGGAGGCAGTGAATAAATTAGAAAAACCATTTGTATGAATCTGGGAAAATGAAACGCTGTTTGCAAAGAAACTACTGAGCGAAAATGTCTGAAATTTTCACAGGAGGTCCAGGGAATGATAATAAAGAGGGCTGTTACAAAAAAAATAAGCAAACTGAAAAAAAAAAATCAAAAAAATCGGACTTTTAAAAAAAAAAAAAAAAAAATCAGAAAAATGCTTAAAGTATCCTAAAAAATCTATAAATAAAGAGACTTTTTTGCTGCCGAATTTTATAATGAACGGTTTATTAGATTTGAATTAAAACGGGAATATTTTTAACATTGAAGTCTATGGGATTCTCCTGAATAAATTTGCCGAATTAAACCACCGAATGGCAGGGCATTAGGGGAACCTTTCACTGCTGGTTTGTGTTCTCTGAATAGCCGAAGCAGTGCTTTTTTCATGGGGATTTCACTGCCTCTGAACAGGGACCGAACAGGCACCGTATGTGCAGGCAATTCGCCAGGATTTGGCGAATTGCCTGCTCTCTGGATAGCCGAATGGCCAGGAAAAGTAACCGAACGCTGATTTTCAGCATTCGGTTACCTTTCTCAAGCAATTCGGATCTCTTTGGATAACCCTGATGCAGTAACTGTAACCCTAACCCTAGAAATAAACCTATCCCTAACACAAACATAAACAGTAACCCTAACCCTAGAAATAAACCTATCCCTAACACAAACATAAACAGTAACCCTAATAGCAACTCTAACCCTAGAAATAAACCTATCCCTAACTGTAACCCAACCCTAGTGGGGTAATGGTGTAGAGGGAGGTAGAGAGGAGATATATGGGCTAACAATGTAGTTATTATAAGATCAGTAATGTGAAAAATTTCAGTAATTTCCAAAAACGTTTGGATTTTTCAAAATTTTGGATGGATCTGAATTAGCAAATTTGGGATTCTGAAGTTTGTCAAAACAAATGAAATTTTGAGCTGTGGATATGAACATAGTGCACCCCTTGGGGTAAAGGTTTCTTTCCTAGAAACATATTAATTTCTATTATTTTAGGTGGATTTACAGAAAAGAAAGAAATTGTAAGCCCTTATAGCGGTCACACGCGGAGGTGTAAGGAGCCACCATGTTTCCTGCTCCTGCATAATTTTTCTACGGTTTTCCATCAATTAAACATGTGCTGTGCACATCTTCGACTTTCATAAAATCACTCCAATGCCCCCTCCCCCTATCCGTGTCATTATGCTAACATGCTGGTGCGTAGTAGAACAGTTGTGGGTGTAAAGCTGACTTTTATGTAACAAACTGGCATCCAACCCCGCCATTCCACAGACAGGAAGAGCTCAAACTATACATCTGAGAATAACATGGGGGAAGCGTCCCTGCACGATGAATTCTTACTGCATGGGAGACAGACATCTAGTGTATAAACATAGAATTACACGATACAGGGACGAGGTGACCCTTATCTGAAATGCCGGGGAGCCTTTGCGTATAATAATGAGTATAATAATGAGATATTTTGGAGATGGGACCCAAATGTCAACAGGAAATTCATTTGTTTCTTTTACACAATATTTTTAATCATTTTGTCCCCTGTCACATGATGGTCAGGTGTGGGGGTTTTCCACTTTTGGATTTTGGCACACATTCGATTCAGGTAGAGACAGTGGCGTAGCGTGGGGGGGGGGGGGGCTCGGGGGTGGTCGCCCCTGGTGCAATTTTCAAAAGAAATTGGAACCACTAATATTTTCCAGCAGGGATCAGCACTGGTGTCCGTGAGAGGTCCTTGCATGGGCAGTCGCCAGTTTTGCAGCGCTGGCGGTGACTTAGCACTCAGCGTCCGGAAGGGAGGACCAGGACAGAAAATTCTGGTCCTGTCCTGACTCCTTAACTCTTACATGAGTCACAAGAAGCAGCGCAGCATTATCCGACGGAACACCCTTTACCACGCTTGTCAGCTTCTCTTGAAGCCCTGTGCCAGCCCCACACCACTGGCAGCCCTGCAGCCGCAAACAGGAAGGAGGGAGGGAGGCACCTGCTTTGCAGCACATTTAAAATCCAGTCCCCACTAAGAACCCTGGACAGCTCCCCCCCCCGGGCCACCAGCAACTCCATGCAGATAGGCGATACTATGTGACACCAGAGCAGCGTGAACAACACACAGTGAGGGGGTATGGAGAGAGGGTGACTGGAGGCTCGGGGAGAGAATGACTGGGGATACTGGGAGAGAGTGGCTGGGGATACTGGGAGAGAGTGACTGGGGTACTTGGATAAAGAGAGAGTGACTGGGGTACTGGGAGAAAGTGGGGGTACTTGTAGAGAGAAAGAGTGACTGGGGGTACTGGGGGAGAGTGACTGGAGGTACTTGGAGAGAGAGTGACTGGGGGACTGGGAGAGAGAGTGACTGGGGTACTGGGAGAAAGTGGGGGTACTGAGAGAGTGACTGGGGGTACGTGAAGAGAGAGTGACTGGGGTACTGAGAGAGTGACAGGGGGTACTGGGAGAGACTAACTGGGCGCACTTGAGGAGAGAGAGAGAGAGTGACTGGGGGTACTGAGAGTGACTGGGGTACTGGGACAGAGTGACAGGGGGTACTGAGAGAGAGTGACTGTGGGTAACTGGAGAAAGAGTGACTGGCGGTACCTGGAGGGAGAGAGTGACTGTGGTTACTGGGAGAGAGTGACTGGGTATAATGTGAGAGTGGAACTATGCTAGAGTATCCTGGGACAGGGTGACTGGTAGCAGTGGTGTAGTGTGGGGGGCATATGTGTTTCATTTTTTTATTATATCAGTATTTTGTTAATATACAATACATGTGTTTGTGGTGTAAGTGGGTCAATACTCTACTGGTGGAAGAATCAGGGTGTGTTACCGTATCCACAGGTTGGGGGGGCACACAATTTGAATTTGATGCTCATTGAATATACTTAGAATTCTACAGAATGTATTTACTGCAACAGGTGATCCAAACCCAGTTTGAGTCCAAAGCATAAGCATGCTATGGTGATGGTGGGACGAACTGGACCATCCACCTCTGGGGCCTCCCCCCAGGCCACTGACGTTGTCGAGCATATGTGTGTTGACGTCAGTTGGGCAATTAACCCCTAGCTGCCCAGAGATTTCCTATGGACTTTTGGACCACCATATCTCCCAATCGGTGGCAGCTAGACAGTCATGTTGCAAGAGCATGGCCTTTCCAATGATACCAAACGTGACCATGTTTAATGTAAAAAAAAAAAAAAAAATACAATTTTAAAACAATTTGGTCTTGGTCGAATAATTAAAAGTGACTTCAAATCGCGTTTAAACATGATAAGCACAAAACGGTCAAAATTAGCTCAGCACACAAAGGTGAAATGGCTCAGTAGTGAAGGAGTTAAAAAGCAAAAAGCCATGTAAACATTGGGAATTTCTAAACTCAGGACAAAATTAGGCACTATTTAGCCAGGGTCTTTTTTGGCGGTTGTAGATTTATGGAGTCAGGACAGGACCAGAATTTTCTGTCCTGGTCCTCCCTTCCGGACGCTGAGTGCTAAGTCACCACCAGCGCTGCAAAACTGGCGACTGCCCATGCAAGGACCTCTCGCGGACACCAGTGCTGATCCCTGCTGGAAAATATTAGTGGTTCCAATTTCTTTTGAAAATTGCACAGTTCAAAAAAGTGGGGTGTTTTTTCACTTTTTCATCATATGTCATAGTTTTATAGTAAATTATATGATATGATGAAAATGATGGCATCTGTAGAAAGTCCATTTAATGGCGAGAAAACGGTATATAATATGTGTGGGTTCCATGAGGAAAATTAGAACTAAACACAAACAGCACAGAAATGTAACAACAGCAGTGGGTACTTTCGTACTGACAATGGTAATATCGCCTGGTCACTGTGGGGTTAAAAGATATGTAGATAATGTTCACTCAGCAGGGTTATTCAAAGAGAATCGAAAAGCCACCGCACGTTCGGTGACTTTTTGTTCTCTTCAATTCGGTGCGATTTGGCGATTCCATTTCGGCGACCCTGTGGTGTATTCAGCAAGCACCACAGGACCGTCGTAACGCAGGGAAAAGTCGCTGCAAACCCGACGAACACTTACCACAAAACCCAGGTGAATGCACACTGAAACCCGCAAAAACAACAGGATTAACCCCGCCAAAGACACCCAAGCAGGAGCCGATCAGAGCGCAGAGCAGCCGCCGGAAAAACCCGACACGCAGACGAATGGAGTGACTAAATTAAAAAAAAAACAGTACGCTTGAATGTTTGAAAAGTGAAACGCTGTTTGCAAATAAACTACTGAGCGAAAATGTCTGAAATTTACATATGAGATCCAGGGAATAATTATAAAAAGGGCTGTTACAGAAAAATGAAAAAATGATTTAAAAAAAAGGAAAAAAATTTTTGCAAAAAAATCATGAAAAATGCTTAAAAGATCCTAAAAAATCTATAAATAAAGAGACTTTTACTGCAGAATATTATAAATCAACGGTTTATTAGATATTGAATTAAAACGGGAATATTTTTGAAATTGAAGCCTGTGGGATTCGCCTGAATAAATCTGTTGAATGAAGCAACCGAATGGCAGGGCAATTCGGCAACTTTTCACTGCTGGTTTTTGTTCTCTGAATAGACGAAGCTATGGGATTTCACTGCCCTCGAACAGGCACGAACAGGCACTGTATGTGCAGGCAATTCGCCAACATTTGGCGAATTGCCTGCTCTCTGAATAGCCGAATGGCCAAGAAAGGTAACCGAACGCTGATTTTCAGTGTTCGGTTACCTTTCGGCAGCCATTCGGATCTCTTTGAATAACCCTGATAATGTTTTCTACTCAAAAACAAACAGGGTTATTCAAAGAGATCCAAATGGCTGCCAAATGTTGACGAATTGCCTGCACATATGGTGCCTGTTCGAGGGCAGTGAAATCCCCATAGCTTCGCCTATTCAGAGAACAAAAACCAGCAGTGAAATGTTGCGAAATGCCCTGCTATTCGGTTGCTTCATTCGACAGGTTTATTCAGGCGAATCCCATAGGCTTCAATGTTAAAAATATTCCTGTTTTAATTCAATATCTAATAAACCGTTTATTATAACATTCTGCAGTAAAAAGTCTCTTTATTTTTAGATTTTTTTAGGATATTTTAGTCATTTTTGGGGATTTGTTTGCAAAAAAGTATCCAATTTAATTTTTTTAAATCGTTTTTTCTTTAACAGCCCTTTTTTTTTATCATTCATTGGATTTTATATGTAAATTTCAGACATTTTCGTTCTGTAGTTTCTTTGCAAACAGCATTTCACTTTTCAAACATTCAAGTGTACTGTTTTTTTTTTTTCACTCCATTCGTCTGCGGTGTCGGGGTTTTCCGGCGGCTGCTCTGTGCTGTAATCGGCTCCTGCTCGGGTTTCTCCGACGTCTTCGGCGGGGTTAATCCAGATGTTTTTGCGGGTTTCGGTGTGCATTCGCCTGTGTTTTGCGGTGAGTTTTCGGTGGGTTTTCGGCGGCTTTTCCCTGCACTACGACGACCCTGTGGTGCTTGCTGAATACAAGCAAGCATGGGATAGGCATAAGGCTATCCTAAACAAAAGATAAATCCAGGTAAAGTATCCATGTAATTGGGCAGACTAGATGGGCCGAAAGGTTCTTATCTGCCGACATTTTTCTATGTTTCTATGTTTCTATGTTTACACCGCAGGGTGGCCGAAATGGGATCGCCGAATCGTACCGAATTGAAGAGAACGAAAAGTCATCGAACGTGCGGTGGCTTTTCGATTCTCTTTTAATAACCCTGAAAGATTTTTTTTTAGATTCTCAAAATTCTTTAAGTTTGCAAAACCTGTAAATGAGCGAACAAAATAGTTTGCAAAAAGATGGTGTGTGTTTTTTTTTTTGTTTTCTTCCCTGGTCCCTAGGCGGGAGCTATTATGGGTATTTTTAGCAGAGCTCGGTAATGGACATTTACTGCAGTAACAGGATACGCTGTGCTTTCCTATCGCAGTAGGTGGATTTGGAGTCGGCCCAAATGTCCTTCTAGTAGCCATCAGCAGAATGAACAAATAGCACTGGTCCTCTCCGCATGATGGAAACAACAAGAGGACACGTTTTAAGACAAGGTAAGCCTCACCTTCCCAGCTCTGGCTGTCATCAGAACAAATATAGACGTGCTAAGGCGCTGACAAGTAACCGCCGGCGTCAAACGTGCGCCCATCACGGCTATAATAGGAAAAGTAGTAATTAGTAGAAAATACTACTTAGCCTGTTTTTTCCCTTCCTGAAATAGACACAATGCTCCGGTTGGTGCAACAAAGCATTAGTCACCTTGATCGACGTTCAAATGGATGTGTGACACACGACACAAGCGCTGCATACACAGGGAACGTCATCAATATACCGAACATGCAGTGAGCATTCGTTAAAATTACACCCTGCTGCTGATTGACGCCTTAACATGTTAACGATCATAATGAATCCAATGTACGCTACTTTTATAAAAACCGCAGCAAAGACGACAGAAAACGAAATCATGTCACTTATGTGTTGCAATCGCACAACTCTTTTCATCTACAAAACACACATTCTCATTTTCTGGAAGGATTGTTCAAAGAGAGCCGATCTGGCCCCGAAATGTAACCGGATGCTGAAATTCAACGTACAGTGCTATTTCATGGCCATTCGGCTATTCAGAGAGCAGGCAGTTAACCTAATTTTGGCGAATTGCCTGCACGTACGGTGCCTGTTCGACGGCAGTGAAATCCCCCATAGAGAAGCAACGGTTAATCTATTCAGAGACAACGAACAGCAGAGAAAAGTTGTCGAAGTGCCCTGTTGTTCAGTGGTTTCATTCGGCAGGTTTATTCAGGAGGCTTTAATGTTAAAAAAATTCCCATTTTTATTCAATATCTAATAAACCGTTTATTATTTTAACCTGCAGCAAAAAGTCTCATTTATAGATTTTTTTAGGATCTTTTAGGCATTTTCTGGATTTTTTCGGGAATTTTTATTTTCTGTTTTCTTTTTAAATCGTATTTTTTTTCTGTAACAGTCCTTTTTATTATCATTCATTGGATCTTATATGTAAATTTCAGACATTTTTGTGCAGTATTTTTTTTTGCAAACAGCGCTTCAAATTTCAAACTTTCAAGCGTACTGTTTTTTTTTTTTTACCCCGTTCGTCAGCTTGTTGGCTTTTCCGGCAACCGCTTGGCGCTGTAATTGACGGCTCAGAGGCTTTTTCCGGCATGGTTCGTGTGGTTTTTCCGGTGGGTGTTCGGCGAGATTGTGGCGGGCTTTCCCTGCACTCCGGGGACCCTGTAGTAAATGCTGGATTTAGCGCAGGGTGGGGAATTTTGCTTCCCCGAAGTGTAGGGTACTGTGGGGAACGAGAGAGTACCGAAATGTCAGCGACTTATCGGTGCTCTCTGAATAACTCCTTGTGTCTACAGCAGGAATACGGTGAGAAGTCAGAATGTCTTTTAACCCTCTCACTACCAAAAATAGGTAACCATGTTTTTGCCCTAAAAAACAAACAAACAAAAAAGGTATGCCCCATGAAATTCCACTTGCAAACCATTTTTAAGCAGGATTGAATTTTGTTTCCCCTGCAGAGGATTGAAATTCTCAAAAGTCATACTTTACTGCTGCATTACAGCAGCCGGGGAGGGAACAGTACGATGACATCACTCAGGGGTCACTCACTACTGTACAGGGATAAGATTCAGGGGTTATAGTTGCTGCTGACAATCCCTGTACATTACAGATACAAGGTATACTGTATATACAAGCTAGAAAGAGAAGCTCTCGCACCCATTGTAACAAAAAGTCCTGGAACTTTGCAGTACAGCAGCCAGGGATTTGGCAGAGTACAGGGAGAGCTGTGGGGTCACTCACTGCTGTACAGGGATAAGATTCAGGGGGTTATAATGACTGTAAATCCCTGTACAGTACAGAGTGTTACTGTAATTGCCACACACAGACATTATGCAGCACATACAGATACAAGGTATTGCTGTAATTGCCATACACAGGCATTATGCAGCACATACAAATACAAGGTGTTACTGTAATTTCCATACACAGGCATTATGCAGCACATACAGATACAAGGTGTTGCTGTAATTGCCATACACAGGCATTATGCAGCACACAGATACAAAGTGTTGCTGTAATTCCCATACACATGCATTATGCAGCACATACAGATACAAGGTGTTGCTATAATTTTTTATGAAAGGATTTTACCAGGAAGGATACATTGAGATTTCTCTCGTTTTCAAGTATGTCCTGGGTGGCGAGTATGTACCGTTAGGTGTCTTGCCAAGGACACTTACTGGAGAGGTTGCTCGCTGGGATCGAACCCATGACTCCACAGGCTCTCTCCATGCAGAGCAGTGACATTACCTCTACTCCACCCAGCCGGTTTAATTGCCATACACAGGCATTCTGCAGCACATACAGATACAAGGTGTTACTGTAATTGCCATACACAGGCATTATGCAGCACATACAGATACAAGGTGTTACTGTAATTTCCATACACAGGCATTATGCAGCACATACAGATACAAGGTGTTGCTGTAATTCCATACACAAGCATTATGCAGCACATACAGATACAAGGTGTTGCTGTAATTGTCATACACAGGCATTATGCAGCACATACAGATACAAGGTGTTACTGTAATTGCCATACACAGGCATTATGCAGCACATACAGATACAAGGTGTTGCTGTAATTTCCATACACAGGCATTATGCAACACATACAGATACAAGGTGTTGCTGTAATTGCCATACACAGGCATTATGCAGCACATACAGATACAAGGTGTCACGACTTAGCTATGCACGCTGCTGCGCAAGGACGCCGGGTTAAGCCGCGCACTATCTGTCTATACTAGACCCAGATAATTACGCGCACTTCTCTACCCGTCCTGGCCACACTACCTCTCACAACAGGCACGTAGAGCGCGATATACTGATCCCAGGATTGCAACACAGCGCCAGTCTTCTCCTGAAGCGCAAAATAACTCCGTCTCCCACAATCCTGGAACTCACTTTCTTATTCTATTAGTAACGCTGCCACCAGTCCTCACGGACACAATGCGCGTCGCAACAGGAGACGCAGGACTTAGCAGCCGCACTATCCTAGACTCGGACAGTGACTACAATTCCCACAATTCCCTGCCGTTTCCTGACGACCGCAACACGCAATTTCTTATATATAACCGAGCTTAAGGCAAATAGCAATTCTCCCAATCTCTTAGTTAGCGTGGATTTCATCAGCCAGAGTCAAAACTTAAATACTTTTTGTTTATTTAGGATAGAAAAATAAGTGCTTAGCTACATAAAAAATCATAACTAGAATAAATCAATTACTTATACAATACACAGCAGAATATAAAGAAAAAGGTTTAACCATAGAGCGTTACTTACGAAGAGCTATTCCTCTATGGCCTCCTGGAGTCTGGAGATATAGCATGGACAGATCAGTCCTCTTTAGAAGGAACCCCAAGTGATCAGCCCTGAGCCATGCTTGATTCAGAATATATATAGGGCTGATCTTTTTTCTAGTCCCAGCCTCCTAGCTGCCAGGGCTTTTGCCTACAATTCCCAGAATGCCCCTCTCTAGAGCATGCTCAGTAAACTTGTCAATTAATCTTTAATTGCCTAAAGGCGTCCCTCTTCCCTCCAGACCCCCCGTGAAGATCAAGGATGTGCTTCCTGTCTTTGAAGATGGTGTGCCCATATCTTGGGGCTGACCTGGCTACCAAGGTGTGATTTCCTAGGTTAGTGTACATAGAAATTCCCTTTTTACAGCTACGTGTTACATCCTCCCACCAAGGGAGAAAGCTAAACCTTTTGATTACCTGTCAGCTGTGAACCCAGGAATAAACTTACCAAATGGTCAGGCACCAATATGAACATAACTCTATATGGAGGAGATAAACACATATATACAGGCAGACCTTTATATAGAGATAGAAATATAGATCTAGTCTGCCACATCTCCCATACAAATGAAGACGCAGAAAGGGAGGCTAACTAACATGCCTCCCACGTGCGTCTTAACACGGGTTTGCCAACGGGTATCTGTCACCTGCACCAGTCGCCGGCGCTATGACAGAGTGGGGGACACACAGGTGTCTGTGCACTTTGCCCACTAAAGCATGCATTCCCTCTCGCAACCGCATCACACATTGCCCCATGTAGGCCTTTGGCGACTCCACCGTTCTTCCCCACCTCTCCCAAACCGGGGGGAGGGGGTCACTCATACTGCACTCCCAACATGGCACAGACTCGGAAGCCCCTGTGCTTCTGCAGCCCCTCCGGGTGCAGCACGTGTGGCTCACTCTCAGCTCGCATCTCAGTCTCGCAGGCAGCAGAATCTTCGTAGCCAGTAGCCTGCTCTGGAGCCATTCTTACAGCAGGGGGTATGGAGAAACAGGGTGAAGCGCCCCGCTCCCCAGTAAACGTTCCCCCTGCATCTGCCAACGGAGTCAGGCATCGTACCTGGCTCTGGGCAGATGGCTGGGAGGTCACAGGAGCCACACCAGGACCCGCTGCCTCCCTGTCTCTCACTGTCCCGCACCTTCAGAATTTGGGGAACCATACAGATGGGGCACAAGATTCTCCACGCTCACCTGCCCCCCCATTGCACACAGTTTCCCCACTTTATCACACACAATCAGTTTATCAGGCACGCCTTGCTTCGTAACCGATGAGCATACAGCCGTATGCCACCCTCCTCTACAGGGAGGTTGCTCAGTACCAGATTCCTGTGGTACTGGGAATCTGGTTGGCTTTCCCCCAGGGCAACACTCGTCCACCCCAGGCCCTTCCTCCTGACCACACAGCATGCGCTCGGTGCCACCCGCAGCCTCAGACACATGTGACACAGGCTGGCATACCACAGTATCCTGCCCATCCAGGATGTTCTGCCCTCCACTCCTTTCACCTGGCACCGCCAACCTGGATGGTTCAGGCCCTGGATAACACTCTGCCACCCTAGGCCTCTCCTCCCGACCACCCAGTATGCCCTCTGCGCCACACACAGTCTCAGACAACCGCAACACAGGCTGGCACACCGCAGGATCCTGCTCATCCCAGGCCTTCCGATGCACACACCTTCCCTCCAGCACCACCGACCCAGTTGGTTCAGCCCTAAAGGAACCTGCCTTGGTCCTTTGTTCTCCCTCCCAACCGCGTGGCGTCACAGACACACCTGAGTCTGGTCTAGGCAGGCACACCACGGTATCCTGCCACCCCTCCCAGGCATTCTGATCCACACCATTCTCACGGGGCACTAGAGTCCTGGTTGGTTTAGGCGCAAGCAGACCCGCAGTCATCCCTTGCCCTTGCTCCCAACCATATGGCGTCACAGACACACCTGAGTCTGGTCTAGGCAGGCACACCACAGTATCCTGCCACCCTTCCCAGGCATTCTGATCCACACCATCACACGGCAGAGATGGGCCTTGTGCCCTACTCCCCGCCGACCGCCAGCGGGTACCCACTTCCACCATGGGCACCGCGGCCTCCCCACGCATGGGGTCCAGGGAACCAGCTGACTCGGGTGCAGGCGGGCATTCACACACCCCTGCCTTCCTTCCCAGTCACACTGCCCCCTCATGCTACCACACAACACCTCAGGCACACCTGGCGCAGGCGCAGACTGACTCACTGCCATCCCCTGCCCTCCCGTCCAGGAATCCTGTTGTGCACCCCACACACAGCCCTCCCCACTGTAGAGCCACTAGTGGGCCTGGGTAAATCCCCAGCATCCCTTTCCAGCACATACTGTGACACCAATTTACCCAAATCCGTGCCCAGCAACACATCTGTAGGAATATTTTCAGACACTCCCACCTCCCTCAGACCTCTCCCCGCTCCCAGTCCAAATAAACCCGTGCCATTGGCACCGCAGGACGTACCCCACCAAAACCCTTTACTGCTAGAGTCCTGCCAGGAATAAAGTCTGCAGGGCTGACTAACCCTGGACGCACCAAAGTTACTTCAGCCGCTGTATCTCTAAACCCACAGATACCTGAGTCCCGACAATGACTGCTTGCTGGTTCACGTTGGCACTGCCCTCCGATCTGGTCACAAACAGGACAGAGGGTGATGTTGAGGGGTATCCTCCCCCAGCTGTGGATGCAGGTTTCTTCCTCTGCGGGCACGCTGCCAGGAGATGATTGGTACTGTCGCAAATAAAACAGCGACGGCGCACACTTCTTCCAGGCGAAGAAGGATTCGCTCCCCCTCCCCAGCAGAGACTGGCACAGAGGGGGGCGCTGCCGCCGTGATGTCGGGGGGTCGTGCTGAGTTGGGCTTCCATCCTGATGATCCTTTGGGGGAACCTCTGCTCTGGTCCACAGACGCTCTGTTGGCCGCATGGAAATCGGCCAGCTCACCAGCTTCCAGGGCCGTCTCGGGTTTGCGATCCAGAAGCCATTCCTGGATCTCAGGTGGGCACAGCTGCACGAACTGTTCTTTGATTAGCAGGTCTTCCAGGGCTTCCAAGGTATCAATCTTCAGCCCCTGACCCATTGTCGAAATAGGGTGGTCAGGTGGCTCACGACTGCAGAGTAGCTCTCCGCGGCCCGCTTCTGCAAGGACCTGAACTTTTTGCGATATACCTCTGGCGTGAGGTTATAACGTCTCTGCAACGCGGCTTTAATCGCCTCATAGTCCTGGTCGCTCTCAGCCGGTAATTCTGCAAAGGCTTCGAAGCGCTGGACCTTTTAGTCCAGGAGTGAGGTACCTGGCCCATTGCTCTTTGGGCAGCTGGTACTGTCGACAAGTCTTTTCAAAACTTCGCAGGAACACATCCAGGTCCCCATCTTTGTCAAGGGTGGGAAAGTTCTCTGCCGAGGTCTGGGCGTAGAGAGCTCTGCAGCGCCCGCAGGGGCAGGAGATAATTGCGTTCTGCTTGCCTGTGCCAGAGCGAGCTGATGTGCCCGTTCGGCTTGGCGCTCCGCCGCTTCTCGGTCCGCTTGGCGCGCTGCTGTCTCTTGCTCAGCTCTGCGCTCCGCAGCTTCGCGTTCAGCTCTGCGCTCTCTCGCTCTGGTCCTGGGCCTCGCTCTGCGCTCCGGCGCTCCTCTCGCTCTTGGTACTTCAGGATGAGCTGAAGCCGCGTCTGCGAGTCCGCAGAGTCCACATGTTTTAAAACAGTCTGCAAGTAAACATCCAGGGCAGTATCACCCTTGGGCGAAGCACTTGACACTGTCCTTTCCACTGGACTTGCGCTTCCTTCGGCTGGGTCAAGCATGGTACCCTGCTCTGCTGCATCCTGGACTGCTTGCCTCGCCTCATAATCCTCGAGGGCTTGCAAAAGTTCATCTTTCTTTTTATCCTTCGTCGAGATATTTTTGTCTCGACATAATTGCTCTAAAGTCTTTTTCGATGATTGTTGCGACATTCTCACTCCAGCCAAATAAAAGATAGAAAAGAAAAACAAAGAAGGGGAAGGGAACTGCTGTGTATTGTGTAAATTCTAAAAAAAATGCACTGAGTTCTGCTCTGGAAATTGGAAAACCAATTTCTTTAGTATCTGGATCTATGTTGCTTCACAGATCCAAATACTAACCTGATATCCCACCGCTTGCCTCCAGTTGTCACGACTTAGCTACGCACGCTGCTGCGCAAGGACGCCGGGTTAAGCCGCGCACTATCTGTCTATACTAGACCCAGATAATTACGCGCACTTCTCTACCCGTCCTGGCCACACTACCTCTCACAACAGGCACGTAGAGCGCGATATACTGATCCCAGGATTGCAACACAGCGCCAGTCTTCTCCTGAAGCGCAAAATAACTCCGTCTCCCACAATCCTGGAACTCACTTTCTTATTCTATTAGTAACGCTGCCACCAGTCCTCACGGACACAATGCGCGTCGCAACAGGAGACGCAGGACTTAGCAGCCGCACTATCCTAGACTCGGACAGTGACTACAATTCCACAATTCCCTGCCGTTTCCTGACGACCGCAACACGCAATTTCTTATATATAACCGAGCTTAAGGCAAATAGCAATTCTCCCAATCTCTTAGTTAGCGTGGATTTCATCAGCCAGAGTCAAAACTTAAATACTTTTTGTTTATTTAGGATAGAAAAATCAGTGCTTAGCTACATAAAAAATCATAACTAGAATAAATCAATTACTTATACAATACACAGCAGAATATAAAGAAAAAGGTTTAACCATAGAGCGTTACTTACGAAGAGCTATTCCTCTATGGCCTCCTGGAGTCTAGAGATATAGCATGGACAGATCAGTCCTCTTTAGAAGGAACCCCAAGTGATCAGCCCTGAGCCATGCTTGATTCAGAATTTATTAGGGCTTGGCTTTTTTCTACGTCCAGCCTCCTAGCTGGCAGGGCTTTTGCCTACAATTCCCAGAATGCCCCTCTCTAGAGCATGCTCAGTAAACTTGTCAATTAATCTTTAATTGCCTAAAGGCGTCCCTCTTCCCTCCAGACCCCCCGTGAAGATCAAGGATGTGCTTCCTGTCTTTGAAGATGGTGTGCCCATATCTTGGGGCCGACCTGGCTACCAAGGTGTGATTTCCTAGGCAGTGTACAAAAAAATTCCCTTTTTACAGCTACGTGTTACATCCTCCCCCCAAGGGAGAAAGCTAAACCTTTTGATTACATGTCAGCTGTGAACCCAGGAATAAACTTACCAAATGGTCAGACACAAATATGAACATAACTCTATATGGAGGAGATAAACACATATATACAGGCAGACCTTTATATAGAGATAGAAATATAGATCTAGTCTGCCACACAAGGTTGTTGCTGTAAATTGCCAATACACAGGCATTATGCAGCACATAGAGATACAAGGTGTTGCTGTAATTTCATACACAGGCATTATGGCAGGCCATAACAGATACAAGGTTTGCTGTAATTTCCATACCAAGCATTATGCAGCCACATACAGATACAAGGTGTTGCTGTAAAATTGTCATACACAGGCATTATGCAGCACATACAGATACAAGGTGTTACTGTAATTGCCATACACAGGCATTATGCAGCACATACAGATACAAGGTGTTGCTGTAATTGCCATACACAGGCATTTTGCAGCACGTACAGATATTGTTATTTTTTGGAACCTGCATTGCTATCGCGGGCGGTGTCAGAGGGTGACGTGGGCAGGCTCTCTGCATACCACCGTCACTAGTGACCGATCTGGTGACCGGCTGCAGGTGACACTGGTTGGGGTGGAGGAATCTCCTCCACTTCACCCAGCGTTTTCTGCCAGATCGGACCAGGGGGGAGGGACACTCCTCGCATCCTGACTACATTAAAATGATAACGTGGTCAGGGTGAGTAGCGCGTCCCTTTAAATTCTTTGCAGCCTTGAAGATATTCACTGAAATATAAGCTCCAGTCTTAGCAGACCAGCGATGTATATCAACAGCGACTCGCCGAGTCCGGACACATTTCCCATCATTTGTGTAATTGTGTTGGTCATTATTTTCAGCATCAGAGGAATGTTAACAATCCTTAATTATTCTCCTAATTCTTGGGAGAACAGTTAGTCCACATACCCCGGAGAAGACAGGGCATTTATAACACAAGTACCACTGTGTGCTGCAAGTCATCCAGAAACAGAGCTCTGGCTCACTCCATGCCCTGAAATGGAAAAACCTCGGGCGGATTATGCGATGGGTCTCGTATGTGATCACAGAATCCGGCATATTCAACCATTCCTTTGTTTTGCCTGAAAGGTTTGATTTGCGGCACAGAGCTGAACATGAACTTAAAGCGAAAAAGCAATAACAATGACATACCATAATACTTCACTCTCTGGTTTAGATTGTAAGCTCTTGAGCAGGGTCCTTTCCTCCTACTGTTCTGTGTGTTTAACTTGTATTTGTTATTCTGTTTCACCCATTGTACAGCGCTATGGAACTTGTTGGCGCTTTATAAATCTTTGGTACTGCAAATGTAACTGGTTTGTTTTAAATAAACAAGAGGGTCTATTCACTAAACACCGAACTTGCCACCAAATCGCACCGAATGGAGAATCTCAACGTTTGTTGCAATTTCGTGGCAGGTCATCTATTCACTAAGCTGTCAATTCGTCAAATATTGGTGAAATACGGTGCAGTTTGCCACAGTTCAGTGGTTTTCGGCGGGAGCAAAATTGTCCCATACCGGAAAGTAATGGTTTGTCTATTCACAGAGCGCCGAACTGCACTGGAATGCTGACAAAATTACCCAATTTTCGATGTTTCGGTTCGACAGGTTTAAATAGGCAAATTTTATAGGAATCAATATAATAATGTATTTAGGGATGCACCGATACCAATTTTTTAACCCCCCTGACGTTTTTCCCGAGAGTGGCGGGGTTAACTTTCAGTGCTGAAAGCGGTAACCCCGAGCCACACTCTGACTGCATACATTACCTGTCCCTGCGCTCCCTCGCTGTCCCCCGCAGTCTCCTCCGGCGATCGCAGTCTCATACTTCCTGGTTCCCTTCTTGCGAGAAGGGAACCAGGAAGTATGAGGGTCGCGATCGCCGGAGGAGACTGCGGGGGACAGCGAGGGAGCGCAGGGAGAGGTGATGTATCCAGCAGAGATACAAAGAGAATTGAAAAGTCACCGCACGTTCGGTGACTTTTCGTTCTCTTCATTCAGTTTGTTTTGCCGATCCCATTTCGGTGACCCTGCGATGTATTCAGCAAACACCACAGGGCCCCCGAATTGCAGGGAAAGGCTGCCGCAAACCCGACGAAAACTAACCACAAAACCGGGCGAATGCACGCCGAAGACCCGCAAAAACATCTGGATTAACCCCGCCGAAAACCACGAAAAAACCCGAGCAGGAGCCGATCACACGCAGCGCAGCCACCGGAAAAAGCCGACACCGCAGACGAATGCAGTGAATAAATTAAAAAAACAGTTTGCTTGAATGCGTGAAAAGTGAAACGCTGTTTGCAAAGAAACTACTGAGCGAAAATGTCTGGAATTTACATATGAGGTCCAGGGAATGATAATAAAGAGGGCTGTTACAGAAAACTTAAGTAAAGTTAAAAAAAATCTGACTTTTTTTGAAAAAACCCCCCAGAAAAATGGTTAAAATATCTTAAAAAATCTATAAATAAAGAGACTCTTTACTGCAGAATTTTATAATGAACGGTTTATTAGATATTGAATTAAAACGGGAATATTTTTAACATTGAAGCCTATGGGATTCCCCTGAATAAATCTGCTGCATGAAACCACCGAATGGCAGGGCAATTCGGCAACTTTTCACTGCTGGTTTATGTTCTCTGAATAGCCGAAGCAGTGCTTCTCTATGGGGATTCACTGCCCTCGAACAGGCATCGTGCAGGCAATTCGCCAGGATTTGGCGAATTGCCTGCTCTCTGGATAGCCGAATGGCCAAGAAAGGTAACCGAATGCTGATTTTCAGCAGTCGGTTACCTTTCTCAAGCAATTTGGATCTCTTTGAATTACCCTGTGAGTGTTGCTCAGGGTTACCGCTTCCAGCATAGGAATTTAACCCTGAGCCACTCTCGGGATACCGCTAGGGGGGCAAAAAAAAAATGAAACGATTCTAACATCTAAGGCTGGGGTCAGACGAACGCACTGAACACGTCCGTGTTGCCGCACATCTGTACGTCCGTTGTAGCGTACAATTATGATCAATACAGACCCACACACGAAGTACGTCCGCACAGACGTGCGGACACTCAACGGACGCGGCAAACGGACGCAAGGCATGCAAGAACGTCAAACCGCTAGAACGGACGTGCGGCGTGCGGCACGTCCGCGTAGCGGCCTGTGTGCGTGGGGGGAGGGATGTCAGATGCAGGGTCATTGCGGCCTATATAACGGTGATACGCCAGACGTGTCCAGGTGTGGCTGACTGGACCCATGGTGATACTGCAGCAGAGATGGCTGTGGAGAGGCTGATCGACGATGTTCGCCATCACCCCGAATTGTGGGACACAGCCTGTGAGCTGTATAAAGACAAGGTCAAGAAGACGGCTGCATGGACAGCAGTTGCTAGAGAGGTGTTCCCAGAGTTCGACACATGGCCAGATCATGAGCAGAAGCGCCAAAGTGAGTATATGAGTATTAAATTCATAATCATAAACATGATGAACATACTGCAATATACTGCATTTGCTGCACATGATGCCGAATGACAAGTGCACGTAGCATTGGACTGTGCCACCACTGCCAACCAAAGGTGTTGGTCTGTGGTTGTTCAGGGTCCCGCTCCCAATCTGTCAGGCACACCTTGCGTACAATCTCGCCAGCTGTCAATCTGCCAATGCGACAATTATGATGCATGTCCTGCAGACTGTAGCAACTACCAAGATACCTAGGAAAAAGGGCAAAGTGTGTTATGATCACATTCAATTAGCCTAACCTATGTCATTCATGTCATGTATTGCAGCACAGGAAGCCCTTGTGAAATGGCGAACTGTTCGCTACAATTATGTCCGAAACCTGCGGAAGAGGCAAGAAGCTGCGCGGTCAGGGTCTGGAGCGAGACAGACCCACAGCTACATATATGGTGAGCAACTCACCTTCCTGCGAAGGACCCTGGAGCCCAGAACCACCACCAGCAGCATGGATCCATCACCATCGGGGTCCCAGGAGCAACAGCCCATGCCGCCAAGTGCATCAGCCAGCTGCTCTGCGGATATGGAGCAATGCGGGCCTGAGTCACAGCAGGAGGAGGAGGAGGATGCTGCAGGACAGGTGCCAGTGACGACAGCTCGCACAAGTTTACCGGTGTCCAGACGGAGGAGGGCAGCAGGTGGCACCTTTGAACAGGCCATGCTAAGCTTCATGAATTCGCACCCACCACCACCACCACCACCACCACGATGCATTCTGGCTGAGAGTGACGACATGGCATTCTTCAGCTCATGCTTGCCGATGCTGTAGAGGATGGACCACACCGAAAAACTTGAGTATCACCGGTACAGCATAGACAAGATCAACAGCATCTTGTCCCGGCCTCACCACCAGGCCATGTCTCGTCCTGCTATGCCTGACCCACACTACGCTGGTGGGTACTACCGCCATAGCCATAGCCAGTATCTACACCCACCCTTTCCTCCTGGTGCTGTGCCTCAACCGCATCATGCTGGTGGCCACTACCGCTATGGCCAGCCTCAACAGGCACCCATGGCTCCTGGTGCCATGCCCATCCCACACCCCGACACTGACCAGGGCAGGTACATGCAGGATCCTCATGACCCAGATGCACCTAATTATGAGGATTTGTAGGGTTTTCTTATATTTTTTATATTTTTATTATGCGTTGTACGGAAACAATATATGCTGTGAATATATTGTTCTATGTTTTCGTTTATTGATGATAAAAATCTGTTTTCCGTACATTGTTGTTGGTGTCATTATTTACGTGTGCTGGAATGTGATGCCTGTGTATGTGTGTGACGAAGACCAGTTTTCACAAAATGTCTTTTTTCTATCCATATTGTATCTATTATTATCCACTGGCTATTGATTTGGTTGCTCCTCTTCTACTTTTCTCTTACATCCGTCACAAATAACGGACTTTGTGGGCCACTACTGCCTCTTCCATCAGAAAGTGCGTCCGTACTGCACGGACGCACAGTCCGTACAAAATGGGCTCATCTGACCCTAGCCTTAGGCTGGGGTCAGACGAACGCAGTGTTAACGTCCGTGTTGCCGCACATAAGTACGTCCGTGATAGCATACAATTGTGTTAAATGGAGCCCCACACCCAAAGTACGTCCGCACAGAGGTGCGGAGGCTGACGGACGCTGCAAACGGACGCAGGTTAGGCAAGAACGTAATACTGCTAGAACGGACGTGCGGAGTGCACCACGTCCACAACGTCCGCATAGCTTTGTATGTGAGTGATGGAGCGTGGTCAGACAGACTGCATTTATACGTCCAGCATTTTTGACGGACGGAATGTTTTTTCATTGTAATTTATTTCCCTGCTACATCAGTCAAAAAATCCGTCAGTGAAAAAAACGGACTGTGTGGCCACTACCTTGTTGTCAGTCAGTAAGTACGTCCGTACTGCACGGACGCACAGTCCGTACAAAATGCGCTCATCTGACCCTAGCCTTAAAGAACTCAGAATCGTAACGCCAGGGAGGTTAAGACGGAGTACGAGTACCGATACTTTTATTTAATGTCATGTGACCGCTTTCCAATAAGAACAGACCTCATATAAAATGCCCCCAGCTCAAACATATATAAAAAATGTATTTCCTGTGGGATTCACCTATTTAAAGCTGTCAAACGAAAGCACCGAAAATCTGGGCATTTCAACAACTTTTCTCTGCTGTTCGGCGTTCTCTGAATAGATTAACCATTGCTTCTCTATGGGGGATTTCACTGCTGCCGAACAGGCACCGTATTTCCCTGGCAATTCGCTAATATTTGGTGAATTGCCAGCTTTCTGAATAGCTGAATTGCCATGAAACTGCACCGTTCGGTGAAATTCGGTGGCCAATTCGTCTATCTTTGAATAGCCCCTTAAATGGTTTCCTCTGTAATGGCACATTTGTGGCAGATCCTCAATAGGACGTGAGAGGGAAATCACTAAAGGAGAAGCATCAATGTTCTTCCATGTTCTCAGAGTTCTCATAAATCTTCTTTTGGCTTAATGAGACGTCTTTCCCGGGAATTACTTATACGCAGAGAACACCAAGCACTATCAGAGTATCAGCAATCATTAAGGGCTCTATTAACTTCTTCGCGCAAACGTTAACGCGTGCGCAAAAACACATTAACGCGAGGGGAAAAATCCTTTGCGCTGGACGTCGTATTACAATGTCCGCGCAAAAAATGCGCGTTAGCGTCTAACGCGGGTGAACCTGCGCGAACCCTGCGCGAGCGTACTATACGTTGCACGTCCTATACTTAACATTGTGAGCGCAAATGCGTTTGTGCGCTTGTACGCAGATGGTATTACAATCTATGCGCAAATTTTAACGGACAATGTGTGCACGCATAATTTTAACGTCTTTTAGGCTGGGGTCAGACCAGCGCACTTTTAACGTGCGTTCTGGCGCACATAATTACGGCCGCACTAGCAGCAGATGACGGGTAATGACGGCCAATATACAAAGTACGGCCGCACAAAAGTCCGGCCGTGCAACGCAAGTGGAATTTGAACGCATTTTTCTGAGAGCGCTGAACCGCTAGTACTGACGTACTGAGTGCGCAGCTGCGGCATAGCGGCGTGTTTGCGTGATTAGGAGATGTCAGACGCTGCTAATGTCCAGCCTACATAACGTCCAGACGCAAAAAGAGTTTTATTGACGATCCGAAAGAAATCACGCCCGAAAATGCGCGTAGTCTGACCGTTTTTGCACATTCCGTGAAAAAATACGTCAATGCGTTCGGACGCACTTTTTCACATTCGCGGGGAAAAATGCTTTCGTCTGACCCTAGCCTTAACGGCAAATCTGAACGTGGACGAAACCAAATACACCAGCCCGAAAAAAAATACAGCACAGTATAGTTACACATTCTACACATACCCAAACAATAAAATGGAGAAGTTGTGCGTGGTTTTATTGCTGCAGCATATATACTCAGATTGATTTTGACAGGCTCAAAAACTGAACGGGAGACAATTGTGGTTCTTAATTCAGATTAGCTGAATCGCATGAAAAAACAGTCCGCACACCGATTTCTGCGCGCAACGTTAATGTGCGCACGTTTTTGCACGTCTTTTTTTACCCGCGTTATTTTTTGACGGATGAAAAAATGCGCACGGATTGTAATACCAGCGTTAATTTGCGCGTGTTAGCGTTTAACGCTTCGCGCAAAAAAAATGCGCTTTTGCGCAATGAATTTAATAGAGCCCAATGTATTTTTCTATGTGTGCTTTGAATTGTACGCAATGTGTAATTTTTAATGCTAGATATTATACTCGCAAATTATTTCATCCACTTCAGGAGGGGCACATTATATAACGGAACCACATACATGCATACAATTTTCTGCTTTTTTAAAGGGACACTACCACCTAAAAATGTGGCATTATACTTGTTTAGTTTAGAAAATATTTTACTCTATATGTGTCACTGGGTGCATCCATTGTGTGATATATTTTTTTAAACTACCCCCCCCCCTATAGTATCTTTCCATCACTTGATCCTCACTGTGGCATGAATGGGTCATATGTCCAGAAAACCAAACTATTTACTTTTTTAGAGGAATGGATGTAAATGGCATCACCAGGGGGTAACATTGAGTGTTATTAGTCCACTATAAGATCTCAGTCAGCTGCCATCTCTTATCTCAGGTAGAACAGACAACACAATAGATCCCTATGCAGCCTTATCTTAACATCCCCTCCTTGACCCCATTACCTCTTACTATACAAACTATAACTCAGCTGTAAAGTGAAACGTGTGCTAAGATTACGGTAATTGTTGCATCATGGGAAAATTCCACAAAATGGTAACAGGAGATTAAAACTTAACTTTATTTTTCCTTTTTACATGCAATTACTTCAAACAAAATAGACAGCAGCATGTGTTTTATAATGTCTTTGTTTGTAATGCACAAGTAATCTAGTTACAGCTTATGTTAGTGGTAGAGTCCATTTAAGATGTGTTTTCATACTTAAAGGAATCTGAACCTTGCCTTGAACGCTGTAAACATACAGGGCTGTATTACATTCATCACGCTGAAATGGGGATGCTAAGGTGGATAATGTGCGCCTACAGGTCTCTCCTTAGCATCCCTGTTTTAGCGTGAAATTACAGTGCAGGCACTAATCCAGCAGCCTGCAACGTAACACGGTGCTAAGCCTCGGGATGCTCGAGCCAGCGCTAAGCACCGCCGCGAGCATCCTCTCCATGGAGTCCATAGAACTGTCGGGTATATTACAATGGAAAATTAAAATGGATGCCTGTAGCCATCTTGTTTTAATGTAAAGTCTTTTCTTTTTCAATTTTCGTCTATTTTTAGAAATGGACAGAGATTTTTTTTAAATAGTTCATGGCTAGGTGAACTTCAAGAGTTATGGGTGTTTTTATAAATTCTATAGACGACAAAATGTCTTTATTTGATATTATGCTGAGCTAAGTGCCAGACATGTCATATTTAAACTTATTGGTTTGTTTTAACAAGTCCTTGAATTAAAGATATTTTTCTTTTTGGGTATAGAAACAAATTTAAAATCTCTATGCAAGTGTATAAAAATATTTATGAAATATATTTTTATTATCAATATATTCAATATTTACAGTAGATAGTAGATGCTCCAAATATTTGTAGAGTATAACTGGTAAACAGTATAATTACTGAAGAATAGAATTTCTGTTGATTTTAACTAGAAAGGAATTTAGCTGATAAAGAAGTACTTTAAAATCTTTGAGCGAAAGGAGTAGAGATATTAAATCAAAAATGACAGGAGAGACCCAAAGTCTAGGATTGAATATAGGCTCTTTGTTAAGACAGATTGATCTTTGACCTGAGATAAGGTAATTAAAATTAAATTGTGAAATTAATTTGAAGAGCAACACTGCCCTCTTGAGGCATAGTAAATATTTTAAGATTAAATATAAGGGGATATATAAATATCAATTATAGAGAAAGTAATATTCAAATGAAGGGGTAGATTTTCAGTGACGTCAAATTGACTATAACTGGATCTGTAATGTTCATTGCAGATTCAGGCAGATCATTCCAGGACAAGACACACAATGCATTCAAGATATTACATCTCACTTGATTAGGACCACACCTAAATTTTCCTTCATAGGAATGCACAATTCTAACTCACATGCATTGAATATCTGACATTGATAATTTTCACATATTCCAAAACAATATATTATATTCAAAGAATATTGCTGCTGTAACTACAGACCAGATCTTGGACAGGTAATGTATGAAAGCAAATTAAGGAATTAATGTAATTATATATATCTGGAGTATTCTTTGCAACAGATAGACTGAGATATCTCAGATTACTGTTAGATCCAGAGTCTTCAAAATATTTCTAAATCTGCAGATAGAGATATGAAGAAGAATCGGATATAAGGATTTTATCCTAAAGAAATTGTTGCAAAGTGATATAAAGATATATATATATATTGAATTTGGAAGTTACTGTGATTGAAATTAATAAGCAAGGAATTATATAACTACAATATAAAAAGCAGAAGATTAGAAGCTTAATTCTCGATATTAGGGGAGGATTCACTAAAAAAGTTTTTATTACTTATCATTCTAGAAATAGAATAAGTGAGAGCTCATATTTTGTTGATCCACGTAGCATAGAGAGATACATATATCTCTACGAGATCTAGCTTGTTAAACATTGGTTTGCTGGGAAATACATGTTAATTGTTTTCGTTAAGCAGAAATGTTTATTAACCATTTATGTATAGTTACTAACTGATAAAGTAAATGATATTAATCATATATGCAGTTACTAACAGGAGATACATATATTGGGAAGCTAGTAGTCTATGTGCTGATGGATGTGGTTGTTTATAAATCTTCGTTTATGATATGAGATTTTAAACTTTTTTTGTATACGTAATAAATATATATACGTTTTTATCCGGTTATTGATTATTATATTTTTCAAAGCAAAACACATACAATTAAAAGAATTTAGGAGAATTTCTAGGAAATATAAATGATTGATATTTATATCTCGTATAAGTTTCTTAATTGAATATATCTCGACAGAACTCCATTGAGGCTTCCACTGCCGGTCACTTGACTTGCAGGATCTCACCACGCAAGATCCGGCAGGTCGGCGGAGTGATTCGCAGAATGTGACTGGGGGACTTTTTTCCCCCAGTCTCACTATTTCCCGGTGGTACGAAGAAGCAGATCAGGCAGCCATTCTCGCCGCGGGGTGAGAGGTGAGTATGTGATTTTTGGGGGGGTTTCTGCTGCTGTTGACGGATTCTGCAGAAGTGGAATCAGTTAGCACCTGGTTCCTAGCTGTGGTAAACTTTTCAGTAACCACAGCGGGACGTAATTAGCATTAGGACTTTGTAATCCTAATGCTAATTAACTCTTTGCGCTCATGTTAAGCATAGGGAGCGCAAAGTACAGTAAGCTCGCGCTGGAAAGTGGTAGCTGGCTGGAATGGTATGTGGTTCACTAAGTAAATACTGAGCTGTAGTGTCTATACGTAGTAGCACTTTTTCACCAGCAGATGGCAACAACTGTAAGTCAAATAATGCACACAATTTGAAAATGTGGTTTTGAGATTTTCCAGCACATTTTCCCTGTATGGCTACAGCAAAAACGATATCTCCATAAGTCCACTGGGTCCTGGCAGTGGATTTATGGAATAAAAAATACTTGGTAGTGGAGGGATTAAGGATGATGTGGTGTATTTGCATAAGTGATGAAGACAAAAATTGGTCAAGGTGAATATTAAAATCATACATTCTAACAGTTTCACTGGAGTCATCTAGAAAAAAGGATCATGGAAATAATCTGTTTTATGTTCTGTGGGTTTTTTAACCCGTTAGCGTTCGGAATGCAATATGGTCAGTCTGCGCTAGCGCTACGAGAGCTAATGTTAACACTCACACAGCTGAGCACTAACGTTAGCGTTACGATTGTAATATGGCCCACAATCAGTGTAAATTTAACACAGATAACCAATAATAAAAGTATAGGGAGGGACGCCGACCTTAATTTAATGATCTCGGCTGCTCCAAGTTAAATGAATATTTATGTGAATTCCTTCATACTGTGATACGTCGCTAATGACTGTTTTACTTTCTTATCCCTATGGCATATTTAAGTTCTCTCTCGCCGGCCTCCTCGTGCCTCCAGATGAATCATTTTACATTTTCGCAGCACATAAGACAGAATATTTCCATAATCCTTTTTTCTAGATGACTCCAGCGAATCTGTTAAAATGTATGATTTTAAAGATTCACCGTGACCAATTTTTGTCTTCATCACTTATGCAAATACACCACATCAACCTTAACCCCTCCACTACCAAGTTTTTTTTATTCCATAAAACCACTGCCAGGACCCAGTGGACTTATGGAGATATCGTTTTTGCAGTAGCCATACAGGGCAAATGTGCTGGAAAATCTCAAAACCACATTTTTAAAATGTGTGCATTATTTGACTTGCAGCTGGTGCCATCTGCTGGTGAAAAAGTGCTACTACGTATAGACACTACAGCTCAGTATTTACTTAGTGAACCACATACCATTCCAGCCAGCTACTCATTTCGATCTTACTCAGCATCATTCACAACCATACTGACAACCACTCAAACATCAGGGGCATCGCTAAGGTAGTTCAGGGAGGTGCACATCGCACTGGTTGTCACCAAGCATAATGTGACACCCAGTCGGTTGTGCCATAAGCTTAGCTGTGTGCTGTCTTGCTGCGACTTCTCCTTTGTGTTGCCCTGTGAGTCGTGAAGCGTATGTCACTCGTAGCGTACAGTTCGTCCGACTCGGAGACAACTGGCCGACCATAATCTGACAGTCGGCCAGATGGTGACTGCCCCTTTAACACTGTGTAGCACAGCATCGCCTGGCAGCAGCTCCTCCACCGCCAACCTTCTAGAGCGGTTCCGCCCAGACCAGTACTGCAGAGCTGTTCTCTTCTTTTGTGCAGCAGGGTAGTGCACGGTGCCGCTGGTCAGCAAGGTTCTAACTTCTGCCTCTTGCTGGTGATGGTGATGGCCAGGTGCCTCTTGTTGGTGATGGCTGGGTTCCTGGGTTCTCTTCTGCCTCTTGGTGGTAATGGCTGGGTTCCTGGGTTCTCTTCTGCCTCTTGGTGGTGATGGCCAGGTTCCTGGATTCTATTCTGCCTCTTGGTGATGATGGCCAGGTTCCTGGATTCTATTCTGCCTCTTGTTGGTGATGGTCGGTGCCTTTTGTTGATGATGGCGAGGTTCCTGGGTTCTCTTCTGCCTCTTGCTGGTGATGGCTGGTTCCTGGATTCTATTCTGCCTCTTGTTGGTGATGGCCGGTGCCTCTTGTTGATGATGGCCAGTGCCTCTTGTTGATGATGGCCAGGTTCCTGGGTTCTCCACTGCCTCTTGCTGGTGAAGGCCGGTGTCTCTTGTTAGTGATGGCCGGGTTCCTGGGTTCTCTTCTGCCTCTTGTTGGTGATGGTTAGGTTCATGGGTTCTCTTCTGCCTTTTGCTGGTGATGGCCGGTGCCTCTTGTTGGTGATGGCTGGGTCCCTGGTTCTCTTCTCCCTCTTGTTGGTGATGGCCGGGTTCCTGGGTTCTCTTCTGCCTCTTGCTGGTGATGGCTATTGCGTCTTGTTAGTGATGGATGGGTTACTGTGTTCTCTTCTGCCTCTTGCTGGTGATGGCTAGTGCGTCTTGTTGGTGTTGGCTGGGTTCTCTTCTGCCTGTTGTTGGTGATTGTCGGGTTCCTGGGTTCTCTTCTGCCTCTTGTTGGTGATGGCTATTGCGTCTTGTTAGTGATGGATGGGTTACTGTGTTCTCTTCTGCCTCTTGCTGGTGATGGCTAGTGCGTCTTGTTGGTGTTGGCTGGGTTCTCTTCTGCCTGTTGTTGGTGATTGTCGGGTTCCTGGGTTCTCTTCTGCCTCTTGCTGGTGATGGCTGGCCAGGTTTTGCTGCCTCCGGACTCTGGAACGGTCCAGAAAAATCAAATATTTTGAGGTACACACTGATGATGATTGTACAAAAATTGGCAAATTGCCAATGGTGGACAGTGCCAAATAATAATCATTTGCATCTCAATCATTGTGATTATCTGCGGCTCTCCAGGGTGGGATGGGGTAGATGACACTATGAATTATCACACCAGGTGACAACACCCCTA
Organism: Leptobrachium leishanense; assembly: GCA_009667805.1. Taxonomy (NCBI): domain Eukaryota; kingdom Metazoa; phylum Chordata; class Amphibia; order Anura; family Megophryidae; genus Leptobrachium; species Leptobrachium leishanense. The sequence goes on from CM019066.1 coordinate 370,991,928, forward strand.
ATGATGCCACTGTATATACATACAGTATACAGTATATATATACATATATATTTGTCCTAGACAGCCACACACATGTACATTATTATACACACACATGCAGTCCACCCACATACAACACATATGTCCTTATGCATCAGTGGTTTAAAGGAAGGGGGGTTGCAAAAATGTCTCAAACTCTAATGCAAAACAGTAATAATATGAAAAGAGGGGATCATTGCTGGAAAAGCGAACGAAATACCAATAATGCAATGTAGCCAAATATATCACAAGGCTCAACGGAAAACAGCTCTGCAAGTAAGTGAAAATAGGCTTATGTCATCCTGTGCAGATCCAGAGTGCTTAGCAGGGATGCCATGAAAAACACTCTAATCCAGGAAAATAGAAACAGTATTTATTGTAGAGATAATGCAAAGAGCATAGAATAAAACACCTAATAAATCTATATTAAAATAATAAATTAAAAATTATTTAAATGACATTTTGTGTATTATTTTTAATATTCACTTTATTTTAGCTTTGATGTGGAGAGTAAAAAAGTTTTGAAATTAACTATTGACTCATTGAAAAAATGTTACAGTCATTCCATCTGCAAAATAATGGAGGCGCACTTAACCCCTTCACTACAAAAATCGAGATGACTCGAGTTTGCATTGCAATACGTTGAAAAGCAATCATCAGCATAACAAAACACAATTTGTATAACTCGTTAAAGCAAGATTAGTGTGCCCCAAGTGGAGAAACAAAATATATTGTTTTATCCCTCTCCCGTCACCCTGTATTACTGTAAACACGCTGAAAATAGCAGCCTCAATCCTATACCTAGCAAAAAGTTCAAACATTTTGACGCAGCATTACAGCAGCCAGGGAGAGGACAGAATACAGGGAGAGCTCTGGGGTCACTCACTGCTGTACAGGGATAAGATTCAGGGGTTATAATGAGTGTAAATCCCTGTACAGTACAGGTACAAGGTGTTGCTGTAATTGCCATACACATTCATTCTGTAGCACATACAGATACAAGGTGTTGCTGTAATTGCCACACACAGGCATTATGCAGCACATACAGATACGAGGTGTTCCTGTAATTGCCACACAGGAATTATGCAGCACATACAGATACAACTTGTTGCTGTAATTGCCATACAGGCATTATGCAGCACATACAGATACGAGGTGTTGCTGTAATTGCCACACACAGGCATTATGCAGCACATACAGATACGAGGTGTTGCTGTAATTGCCATACACAGGCATTATGCAGCACATACAGACACAAGGTGTTGCTGTAATTGCCACACACAGGCATATGCAGCACATACAGATACAAGATGTTGCTGTAATTGCCACACACAGGCATTATGCAGCACATACAGATACAAGTGTTGCTGTAATTGCCACACACAGGCACTATACAGCACATACAGATACAAGTGTTGCTGTAATTGCCACACACGGGCATTATGCAGCACATACAGACACAAGGTGTTGCTGTAATTGCCACACACAGGCATTATGCAGCACATACAGATCTGAGGTGTTGCTGTAATTGCCACACACAGGCATTATGCAGCACATACAGATACAAGGTGTTGCTGTAATTGCCACACACGGGCATTATGCAGCACATACAGATACAAGGTGTTGCTGTAATTGCCACACACAGGCATTATGCAGCACATACAGATACGAGGTGTTGCTGTAATTGCCACACACAGGCATTATGCAGCACATACAGATACGAGGTGTTGCTGTAATTGCCACACACAGGCATTATGCAGCACATACAGATACAAGGTGTTGCTGTAATTGCCACACACAGGCACTATACAGCACATACAGATACAAGGTGTTGCTGTAATTGCCACACACGGGCATTATGCAGCACATACAGATACAAGGTGTTGCTGTAATTGCCACACACAGGCATTATGCAGCACATACAGATACAAGGTGTTGCTGTAATTGCCATACACAGGCATTTTGCAGCACATACAGACACAAGGTGTTGCTGTAATTGCCACACACAGGCATTATGCAGCACATGCAGATACGAGGTGTTCCTGTAATTGCCACACAGGATTTATGCAGCACATACAGATACAACTTGTTGCTGTAATTGCCATACAGGCATTATGCAGCACATACAGATACGAGGTGTTGCTGTAATTGCCACACACAGGCATTATGCAGCACATACAGATACGAGGTGTTGCTGTAATTGCCATACACAGGCATTATGCAGCACATACAGACACAAGGTGTTGCTGTAATTGCCACACACAGGCATTATGCAGCACATACAGATACAAGATGTTGCTGTAATTGCCACACACAGGCATTATGCAGCACATACAGATACAAGGTGTTGCTGTAATTGCCACACACAGGCACTATACAGCACATACAGATACAAGGTGTTGCTGTAATTGCCACACACGGGCATTATGCAGCACATACAGATACAAGGTGTTGCTGTAATTGCCACACACAGGCATTATGCAGCACATACAGATCTGAGGTGTTGCTGTAATTGCCACACACAGGCATTATGCAGCACATACAGATACAAGGTGTTGCTGTAATTGCCACACACGGGCATTATGCAGCACATACAGATACAAGGTGTTGCTGTAATTGCCACACACAGGCATTATGCAGCACATACAGATACGAGGTGTTGCTGTAATTGCCACACACAGGCATTATGCAGCACATACAGATACGAGGTGTTGCTGTAATTGCCACACACACGGGCATTATGCAGCACATACAGATACAAGGTGTTGCTGTAATTGCCACACACAGGCACTATACAGCACATACAGATACAAGGTGTTGCTGTAATTGCCACACCACAGGCATTATGCAGCACATACAGATACAAGATGTTGCTGTAATTGCCACACACAGGCATTATGCAGCACATACAGACACAAGGTGTTGCTGTAATTGCCACACACAGGCATTATGCAGCACATACAGATACAAGATGTTGCTGTAATTGCCACACACAGGCATTATGCAGCACATACAGATACAAGGTGTTGCTGTAATTGCCACACACAGGCATTATGCAGCACATACAGATACAAGGTGTTGCTGTAATTGCCACACACAGGCATTATGCAGCAGATACAGATACAAGGTGTTGCTGTAATTGCCACACACAGGCATTATGCAGCACATACAGATACAAGGTGTTGCTGTAATTGCCACACACAGGCATTACGCAGCACATACAGATACAAGGTGTTGCTGTAATTCCCATACACAGGCATTTTGCAGCACATACAGATACAAGGTGTTGCTGTAATTGCCATACACAGGCATTATGCAGCACATACAGATACAAGGTGTTGCTGTAATTCCCATACACAGGCATTATGCAGCACATACAGATACAAGGTGTTGCTGTAATTCCCATACACAGGCATTATGCAGCACTTACAGATACAAGGTATTGCTGTAATTGCCATACACAGGCATTATGCAGCACATACAAATACAAGGTGTTGCTGAAAATGCCATACAAAGGCATTATGCAGCACATACAGATATTGCATTCCTAATAATCTCATTACGATCACTACAAACCCCCATAAGCAGGAGATCTCACAATTTTTATTATCCTCCTTTATCACATTCACGATATTTGACTCAAAAGTCATTTCTACCTGTATGCTGATAATACAGACCCCTTGTGACATTGCGTGAGGTAAGGGACACTATCTAGTGTTTAGAAGCATTCATTCTAACAATATTTCTGAAAAGGATAAACAAATACTGGTACATGACAAATTAAAAATTAGCGAATTTTCATTATTTTAATCTTTTAACTATCTCAGAACAACAATCTCTGTGTTACATTTTCTATTTTACCCTATATTCAACTGTTAACTTTGCGTCCCATGGTTCAAATAAATGTTATGATAGAAAAAGTTTTAACCAAAGTCCCTTGGTAGTGAAGGGGTTAAAGTGGGTTTGATACTGATGACAGTCCAATTCTTTGTATCTTGAAATGTATCAATTCCTTTGTAAATGTTACTTTTTATGTGAATCCGTATCTGGCAAGGAAATCACAGTTTAAGGAGAAAGTGTCGTTGTAAGATTTAGAGCGGTGACATTAAATGGCTTACTTTCCACTTCCTCTAACTAATGTCCTCCAGGCAATAGATGACAAAGCCGTTTGAATACTGAGCAAGACATTTATCAAGGGAAAACAGCTCTTCATTGTCTCGTGGCTCCTTTTTGCTGTGTTTCGGCACCGGGGTGTCTGTGTTATTGCCTTACACAATATTTATGTGCTAGAAAAATAATTCTTTGCACTTTCATGGATTAAAGGTAAGTGATGAGCCTTATGTTTTATCTCTTTACTACCAACAGGGTAATTCAAAGAGATTCGAATTGCTGGAGAAAGGTAACCGAACGCTGAAATTCAGTGTACGGTTACCTTTCCTGGCCATTCGGCTATCCAGAGAGCAGGCAATTCACCAAATCCTGGCGAATTGCCTGCACATGCAGTGCCTGTTCGGTGCCTGTTCGAGGGCAGTGAAATCCCCATAGAGAAGCAATGCTTCGTCTATTCAGAGAACACAAACCAGCAGTGAAAGGTTCCCCTAATGCCCTGCCATTCGGTGGTTTCATTCAACAGGTTTATTCAGGAGAATCCCATAGGCTTCAATGTTAGAAATATTTTTTAATAGTTTTAATTCAATATCTAATTAACCGTTTATTATTTTATTCTGCAGTCAAGTCTCCTTATGTTTAGATTTTCTTAGGATCTTTTAGGCATTTTTCGGGATTTTATTGCAAATTTTTTTTCCGTTTTTTTTAAAATCGTTTTTTCTTTTTTCTGTAACAGCCTTTTTATTATCATTTATTGGATCTTATATGTAAATTTCAGACATTTTCATTCAGTAGTTTCTTGGCAAACAGCGTTTCACTTTTCAAACATTCAAGCATACTGGTTTTCTTTTTTTCACTCCATTCGTCCGCAGTGTCGGAGTTTTTCCGGCGGCTGCTCTGCGCTCTGATCGGCGGCTGCTCGGGTTTCTCCGGCGTGGTTAATCCAGATGTTTCGGAGGGTTTCGGTGTGCGTTCGGCGGGTTTTGAGGCCCCTTTTCCTTGCACTACGACGGCCCTGCGGGATTGCCGAATCGCACCAAATTAAAGAGAACGAAAAGTCACCGAACGTGCGGTGACTTTTCAATTCTCTTTGAATAACCCTGCAAGTGAGTTACCAAAAAAAAGAGAAACAACACAATGTCAAGAACAGTTTTTTTTTTGTGTGGAAAATCATATTAATTAGTTATACAATAAGAAATATTTGGGAATATTCCCAATGTATTCCTTACTGTAATAACCTATATTACAGTCTGATGCTGCCATCTGCTGACCAAAAGCAGTTACTGCAGCTCTGGGCACTGTGCATTATTATCTGGGGATAAGACTGTCAGAGACATTCCCCGGCTAGTTTTAAAAAGTGTTTGCACCTCGGGCATCATACCCATGTAGCTAAAAGTATAGGGGCACCTTCTGGATTTCATTTGTTTCTTTTTTTCCTGTTCAGCTGCACATAGCGATAACTCCATATCAGGCATCTGATGGTGCTTTGAAGATCCTTGTTGTCGCCATCAGTGGAGTTAAAGGGTGAAAATAAGCCCAAAAAAATGAAAGCCCCATCTGCAGCTGAGCCAGCAATAAGGGAGCCACTAAGAGTAAAAATTGCCAAACGTCTTGCTGGCTCATTAGTAGCCTTGTGCACCGATTTTTTTTCGGTTCGATTCGATTTTACGGATTTTCAAACTTTTCGATTCGGCTCGTTTCAACCGATTTCTGTTTCGATTTGGTTCGGCTCGACTCGTTTTTCGTGTACATTTTTTTTTCGGAATATCGACCATTTTTCGTATTTTCGTGTCACTTGGCTCGTTTTTTGTATCGACTTTTCGTGATTTCGGAAATTTTCGTTTTTTCGGAACGTCTGTTCTCCTCGTTTCAAAGCAATAAATTTCGATTTGACACATTTCAAGTCCATTCGAAAATTCCGAAAATATTTCGTTTCGGCTCGGAAAACTTTTCGGATCTGCAATTTTCGGATCTAAAAATTTTCGGAAAATCGTCCGCATCCGAAAACACGAATCGGGAAATTTCGTGAAAATTCCAAAATTCCGAAACCCGAAACGCACATCCCTACTCATTAGTACCAGCCCAGTTACAAGCCAGCCACTATATACTGTATGTGGTTCAAGTCTTTATTTTTGGGAGTAGATAAATTTGAATACCCCAATTGCATTGCAGGTCACCTCTGGTATTCTCTCCTGGAAACCACAGGAGTCTCTCCTGAATCTTTCATGATCCTTCTCAGAAGGAGCTTGATGAAGGGAACAGTAAAATGTGTTTGTTTGACAATACATCTAATCTTTTGATTTATCTGTTCCTCACAGTTGCCATGAGGTCCACTTCTGGTGTGCCTCAATTCTGAATCAGAAAGGAGAAGATCATGGGGTCCTAAATCTATTGCGATTCATAGACTGCATGTCCGCCTAGGAGATCTGTTTGACAGTTGAATTTTTTTGGAACACAAACCGCTGGTCAGCCGTCCAGGTGGAGCCAAATTCAGATATTTCAGAAGAGTGAGACTTTTCATGCTCCCTTGCTTGTTGATGTGAAATGTTGCCACACAATTGTCCATCCTCAACTTCATCTCCTTCCCTTCTAGGTGTATCCAAGGGCGTTTAGGGCCAGAAACAAGCACATTGTTCTAGTAGGTTTGCTAATACTTTATGGTTTCTCTCACATATCCACATGTGCAGCCCATCGAGTTCCACTTGTATCCATCGTAATAAAGGTCCATAGTGTGGGAAACCCATTAAGTTAATTTCAACTCCTTCTTCAGGGCATGCAATATATGGATTTCTAGATTCCAATTTCGTCTTGCCTGTGAAAACTGGGAAAGTAATGATCTACGAAGACGACAAAGATGCCAATGAATCCATTGGACAAGATTTGTTGTGGAAGAGAGATTTTTTGCAGATTGCTGAAACATGTTGCCAAGACTGCCAGCTTTTTATGTTTTGGAACTACATTTCCCTTGAGGCTTAGCAAACCTGATAAGTGGCTGATCATCATGGGAGATGTAGTTCCAAAACATCTTGAAGGGCAAGGTTGCTGACCCTTGATGTAGATAATGAGAGACGTTCAATCCTTCGGTTCTCAGATAGGCAATAAGAGGCTCTGTCAGCTTTGAGAAGGTGCGAGGAGCAGTGCCTAGTCTTATCCAATTAGCGCATATATGCAGGGGCATACCCTGGGGGGAGCGGGCCGCACCAGGTGACACCACCCCCTTTTACCAGGAAGGATACTTTGAGATTTCACTAATTTTCGGGTGACACCACCCCCTAGTGTGACTCCCTAAAAAAAACATTTTTAATTTTTTTTCTAATTTTTGCAAAGTATTTTACCAGGAGGCATACATTGAGATTTCACTAATTTTTATGTATGTTCTGGGTAGGCAAGTCCTAGGCTGGCACTTTCCAGGGGATGGCAAAAAAAAACCACCGCTATAGGGGTTACTCATAGAGCACCAAAATGACACCAACATTTCGGAGTTTTGTTTTTCCTTGCACTTCGGTAAATCAAATTTCCCCACCCTGCAGTGAATTCGCCATTCACTGCAGGGTCCCCGAAGTGCAGAGAGTCGGCCTACTTAACGAAAATGTCTGGAATTTTCACATAAGGTCCTATGATTGATAATAAAAAGGTCTGTTACAGAAAAAAGAAAAACCACTATAGGATAGATATGTCGTGACTTTGCAAAATCACTTAAAAATAACAATTGTTCAAAAAGAATCTACATTCGCCCCTTATTGAACAGCACAGAGGACGCATGAATGATCCACCATCGTCAGATTCATAATATATCATTATTATATGTATACGTCATGTCCTGCCAGAATGCTATAACTAAAAATATTTTTGAAAACATAAAAAAAGTTTGTGTTTTTTTTTTTACATTTTAAAGTTGGGGGGAGGGGTGGTTGGGGGTGCCAAATGTTCTAGGTACGCCCCTGCATATATGGCGGATAAACGGCAAACATACATGGAGACACTTAAATATTCAGCCCATAATAAGCAATACTGTCACTGCCATGGTTTCATCCAATCTTACCTAAGGGGCGTGATATGCAGGGACTACCTTACTCCTGAAAGAGCGGCTGAAGCGACTGGAGCATGTGCGACTGAGGTGCCTGAATCCTAGGAATAGGCAGGAGGCAATCTTGCATGTCGGCAGATAAGAACCTTTCGGCCCATCTAGTCTGCCCAATTACATGGATACTTTACCTGGATTTATCTTTTGTTTAGGATAGCCTTATGCCTATCCCATGCTTGCTTAAATTCAATCACTGTTTTGGCCTCTACCACTTCAACTGGAAGGCTGTTCCATGTATCCACCACCCTCTCAGTAAAATAATGCTTCCCGATGTTACTTTTAAACCTTTGCCCCTCTAATCTAAGACTATGTCCACTTGTTTTGCTACTTTGTTTCCTTTTAAATATACTCCCTTCCTCTACCTTATGGATGCATGAACACCTGCTAGGAAATGATTCCCTGCGACGTTACGTCCTGGGTGCTCCATGGGAGAGAGAGAGATACTGGACTCTACTAGGCCACCTAAATGCAAAATTAAGGCCGATGAGTGTATAATAAGATGAGGAATACTGTCCACAGCAGGGGTCAAGTCCTAAAAAGAGAAGTGTGGGAACTCACCAAGATTTTTGTCCCATAATTAGCAATTATCATCTCACAATTAACACAAACACACTCATATCTGATATATTTCTGTATACATGTGGATTTTATTGAAAATACATGCTAAATCCTATATATATATTGTGACTTAACAGGGAAAGATACAACTGAACGCCTGAATACAACCTTTATAGTGTGTGAGACCAATGGGAACTCAGTTCCCTCTCCAGAAATAGTGGAGGAACTGCGTTCCCCCCTGCGGATTTGACTCCTGGTCCACAGCCTCAAAGACAGGAAAAGAGAATGAAGGTGTAAGGTCTGAAGTGATGTATTTATAGTTAATTTCCTTCCCTAAGCAGCCTAGGAGCTTCCCTAATGTTAATGCTGTCATGAAGTAGCCAGAAATCTAATATTGTATGAAACTGGACATGCTCGACATGTTCCGTTATATCAAGCCTTTAATATACAGTTCTTCTGATTATACATTTAATAGTGTAGCCGCCTTGTTTGCAGCTGTAACATGTAGCCTATACGTCAACTGACTCCGTGGGTTTATTGAATATTTGGTAACTATGGTTGTAAATAGGTAAAAGTAAAATGGTTTCGTGTTCACACAAATAGACTATGGCTGTTATATTTAATATGCTTTGGAATGAATGCAGGCTAAATCTTCCAGGAGGCCTCAGTCTGCTGGTCTCTTTTTATTATTTTTTTTAGGATTTTTAACATTATATAAATGACCTAAGCCTCATTTTTTCCTTCCACACTTGTGCGTCTTTCTTTCCAAGAGTTTGAGCAGCCTTTTTCAAATCCAGTTTTCCACTCTTTCTGTTAATGACTATGACGCAAATTCATCCCTTCATTAGGTATGTAGTATTAATAGTGTTGGATTAAGAGATTCACGGGCCTGGAGATGGAGATTTTAGTGGGCCTCTGCCACATCCCATTCGACTCCATTGTAACTCTTACAAATTCTTCTTACCTCTCATTGTTTCTCCAGTCCTATTCTTTTCACCTCTCATTGTTTCCTGGGTTCTATTCTTTTCACCTCTCATTGTTTCCCGGGTTCTATTCTTTTCACCTCTCATTGTTCCCCGGTCCTTTTCTTTTCACCTCTCATTGTTCCCCCGGTCCTATTCTTTTCACCTCTCATTGTTCCCCGGTCCTATTCTTTTCACCTCTCATAGTTCCCCGGGTCCTATTCCTTTCACCTCTCATTGTTCCTCTTTCCCATTCTTCTCACCTCCAATTGTTCATCTGTCCTCTTCTCATCTCCCATTGATCTTTGCCCAATTCTTCTAACCTCCAAATTGTTCTTTGTTCCATTATTCTCACCTCCCATTTATCCTCTGCCCCATTCTTCTCTACTCTCATTGTTTATTTGTGCAATTCTTCTCACTTCCCATTGATCCTCTGCCCCATTCTTCTCACCTCCTGTTGTTCCTGTCACGGTTCCCAGATCCCACCACGCAGTACTTAACGCCCAACACTCCACAGAGCCCAGAAGCTACCAACAGAGTAGCCGTGAAAGATCTCTAACTGTCTGGTCCTTAGAATTGGCCAGGTAAACCAGCTAGACAGAAAGGGTTAACAACACGGGGAGTAGTCAGCCGAGCCAGAATCAGGAATACAGAGTTCAGAATGGTCAAATGGAATAGCCGGGTCAATATCAGAGCAGTGGCGTAGTACAAGAAAATGGTCTAGGGCAACAGAAGGCAGAATAGTCAGAAACAAGCAGAGGTCAATAACGGGTTAATTCAATATAGCAGTCAGGTACAAGGAGCTCAGGTATGGATAACCACGATCTGGCAACTGCTGAGAATACACTGAGGGTTTATAAAGACCTTCACCAGACCACGCCCCCCACTCAAGCCGCGCCTCATGCAACCACCTCCCTGCCTGTCTCCATTTAAACCGGGCATTGGTCAGCGAGCAGCATCAGACATGCTGCCCTCAAGCACACAGGTAGGGCTGGAAGCTCCCAACGTTACAGTACCCCCCTCTCCACGGGAGGCCACCGGACGAACAACAGGATGAGCGGCAGGACGACCACCAGGGCGATCGGGGTGTGAGGCATGGAACGCCCTGACCAACCTAGAGGCAGACATGTTGGAAGCTGGAATCCAGGACCGGTCTTCTGGACCATAACCCACCCAATCGACCAAGTACTGCAGAGCGCCCCTGCACAGCCTAGAATCCAAAACCCTCCTAACCTCATACTCAGATTCACCATCAACCTGAATAGGTGGAGGAGGAGGAACGACCCGCGTGTACCTGTTACACAACAAAGGCTTCAGTAGGGAGGTGTGGAAGACGTTGTGCATGCGAAGATGTTTAGGAAGGGCAAGAGCAAAAGCCACAGGATTAATGCGGCGAATGATCTTATATGGACCTATAAACTGAGGTGCCATTTTCATAGAAGGCACCCGCAACTTCACGTTCCTAGTGGAAAACCAAACTCTATCCCCCATTTTATAGGAGGGAGCTTGTAACCTATGCCTGTCAGCCTTGCGTTTCTGGACAGCAACATTGTGCTCCATATTTTCTCGAATCTGTCTCCAAATCTCTTGCAGTTGAGTGAGATGGTCATCGAGAGCCGGGATGGCCTGTTCAGTAAACTGAAGCGGTAGAACCGGAGGGAAAAAACCATAGATGGCAGAAAAAGGAGAGTGGCCAGTGGTGTCGTTAACGGCGTTATTACGTGCATACTCAGCCCAGGGCAACAACTCCGACCAATTGTCTTGTTGTTGTGTGGTAAAGCAACGTATGTACTGCTCGAGATCCTGATTTGCCCTCTCTGCTGCCCCATTAGTTTGTGGATGATATGCTGAAGAGAAGGCCAATCGCACCCCCATCTCCGCACAGAAAACCCTCCAGAAACGAGAGACGAACTGGGCTCCTCTGTCAGAGACTATTTCAGACGGAACCCCATGTATTCGTACAATCTCTCTAGCAAATACAACCGCCAGTTCTTTGGCTGTAGGAAGTTTAGGTAGAGGGACAAAATTAGCCATTTTGGAGAAGCGGTCTACAACTGTCAGAACCACAGTATGACCCTTGGACTTCGGCAAGTCCACAATAAAATCCATAGATAGATGAGACCAAGGCCTCTTAGGCATGGGTAAAGGCTGCAATAGACCGACAGGCAAGGATTTACTGGTTTTGCTTCTGGCACAGACTTGACAAGCCAAAACAAACAGACGTACGTCCTGTCGCATGGTGGGCCACTAGAACTGTCTGGAGATACTGGTAAGAGTCTTAGTAATACCAGGATGACCTGCAGGTTTAGAATCATGAAACATTATGAGTAATTCTTGTCTTTCCTTTTCAGGTACAAACAACATATCTGGAGGCTTGTCAGGTGGAGCCCCTACTTGAACTGCCTGGAGGCGTTCCAGGAAAGGCGAGGAGACAGACAAGACTGTGGAAGCCACAATACGTTCAGGAGGAACTATAGGATTGTGGTCTTGTGTATTAGATTCATACGGGTCATATTGACGAGATAAGGCATCAGCCTTTACATTGTGGTCACCTGGTCTGTAAGTCAATACAAAATTAAACCGAGACAGTAGCAATGACCACCTGGCCTGTCTCGCGTTCAAATGTTTAGCATCCCCGATGTACGTAAGGTTCTTATGATCAGTAATTATCAATAAAGGGTCAAGAGTACCTTCCAACAAATGTCTCCACTCTGATAGGGCAGACACAATAGCAAGCAATTCTCTGTTACCGATATCATAATTGCGTTCTGCTGGTGATAATTTTCTTGAAAAGAACCCACAAGGATGTAGAGGTTTTCCTGGAGACTCTCTTTGAGACAGGATAGCCCCAATGCCTATCTCGGAAGCATCAACCTCAAGAACAAACAGAATCCTGGGATCAGGATGCCGTAACACGGGAGCGGAAGTGAAAGCTTGTTTGAGGGCTTCGAATGCTTGTTTGGATTGAGAAGACCAGATCTGGTTCTTCAGACCTTTACGTGTCATATTAATGATAGGGGAGGCTACAGCGGAATAATTCTTGATAAATCTCCTATAATAGTTGGAAAACCCCAGAAACCTCTGTATGGCCTTGAGACCTTGAGGGAGAGGCCATTCTGAGATGGCCGTGAGTTTAGAATGATCCATCTCAAAACCTTCTGGAGCGATAATATACCCAAGACATTTCACAGTAGTAATGTCGAATAAACACTTCTCTAGTTTGCAATAAAGACCATTGTCCAGTAATTTTGCTAATACCTGTCTGACATGTGCATGGTGGGTTTTCAGATCGGGAGAGTAAATCAACATATCGTCTAGGTATACTATAACAAAGGTTTGTAAGAAATCTCTGAGCACATCATTAATAAAATCCTGGAATACCGCTGGAGCATTATAAAGACCGAAAGGCATGACCAAGTATTCATAATGCCCACTCCTGGTGTTAAATGCTGTTTTCCACTCTTGCCCCTCTTTTATACATATCAGGTTGTAAGCTCCTCTCAAATCAAGTTTTGTGTATACTGCTGACCCCCTTAACCTGTCGAACAGTTCTGATATGAGAGGGATAGGGTACACGTTCTTAATGGTGATCTTGTTAAGCCCCCTATAATCGATACACGGGCGTAAATCTCCCTCTTTTTTAGACACAAAAAAGAACCCAGCCCCTGCTGGAGAAGAGGAACGTCGGATAAAACCTCTCTCCAAATTCTCCTTTATGTACTCCTCCATAATTTGGTTCTCCTTTATGGAAAGAGGATATACTTGGCCTCGAGGAGGCATGGTACCAGGATGAATATCTATGGCACAATCATATGGTCTATGTGGAGGCAGTTTCTCTGCCTCTCTTTTATCAAATACAGCCCTGAGGTCGGCATATTGGTCAGGAACCTCTGTAGACAATAGAGGAGCTGTGGGTGTGTTCAGGGCACCGACATGCTGAATGGGTATTAAACAAGTCCCAAAACAAGCAGGACTCCAAGACAGTATCTCTCACTTAGGGAAACCAAGTACAACAGGATTGGAAGGTGAATGGATAACTTGAAATATGATTTCTTCTTTATGCAAGAGACCAGTGGTAAGAACCACTGTAACTGTATCGTGAGTAATCCTAGGGCAGGATAACGGTCTGCAGTCTATGGCTTCGACGGCTAAGGGTGTCTCTCTTACAACCAGAGGTAGAGAAATGGAAGAAGCGTAGTTAACATCGATAAAGTTGCCAGCAGCCCCAGAATCCAAAAAAGCGGTAGTATGTGTGGTCTTGGTCTCCCAAGCCAAGGATACTGGTAACATAAGTTTAGTGTCTTTGACAGGAGACATGCACGTCACACCCAAGGCCTGTCTCCTCAGCTGCCTTAGGTGCGGTAGTTTTTCCGGCTTATCATGTGTCTTAGGACGAGTAGGACATTGAAATCGTACATGTCCCCCCAAACCACAATACAGGCACAATCCCTCACGAAAACGCCTTGTTCTCTCTTCCTCTGTAAGCCTAGTACGGCTTAGTTGCATAGGCTCAGAGGGAGGAGATAACTCTCTTGGTGGTGCCTGAAAGACAGGGGCCAACCTAGATAACGGTCTCTTGGGTTTCTCTCTTGGAGTCCTTCTGTCCCTTATCTGATTATCCAGATCTATACAATAATCAATGAGTTCACACAATACCTCAGGTAGTTTACGTGGAGCCAATTCATGCATCAATGACTCTGATAACCCCTCCATAAAAGCCAGAACCAGTGTCTCATTTTCCCAGTTCACATCAGAGATCAAGGTTTTAAATTCTATGGCATAATCAGACACAGTCCTGTTCCCTTGACGTATGCGGAACAAGGATTTGCCAGCTACCGTGGCCTTTCGGGTAGGATTAAATGTACGTTGTAACTCGGCTATGAATTCTTTATAATCCCGTATGATAGGCTTCTCTGCCTCCCATAAAGGAGTCGCCCATGTCAATGCTCTGCCAGACAGATGATTAATAATGAACCCCACTTTGGCAATGTCAGAGAAAAACATCTGTGGATTTAATTTAAAATGAATATCCATATGAACCAAAAATCCCCGGCACTCTGAGGGAGTACCGTCAAACCTCATAGGAGCGGTCATGTGTACCTGGGATGTCTGAACGACAGGGGACACAGGTATATCAAGCGGGGGTGCAACCCCAGCTGGTTCCAGGTGAGCAGTACGAGTCAGGATAGTTTGTAAGGCAATAGCAAACTGATCCATCCTATGATCCTGCTCATCCTGTCTGGATACAAAGTTAGCCAAGTGCTGTGTTAAGTCTGCGGGATCCATATTGGCCAGATCGTAATGTCACGGTTCCCAGATCCCACCACGCAGTACTTAACGCCCAACACTCCACAGAGCCCAGAAGCTACCAACAGAGTAGCCGTGAAAGATCTCTAACTGTCTGGTCCTTAGAATTGGCCAGGTAAACTAGCTAGACAGAAATGGTTAACAACACGGGGAGTAGTCAGCCGAGCCAGAATCAGGAATACAGAGTTCAGAATTGTCAAATGGAATAGCCGGGTCGATATCAGAGCAGTGGCGTAGTACAAGAAAATGGTCTAGGGCAACAGAAGGCAGAATAGTCAGAAACAAGCAGAGGTCAATAATGGGTTAATTCAATATAGCAGTCAGGTACAAGGAGCTCAGGTATGGATAACCACGATCTGGCAACTGCTGAGAATACACTGAGGGTTTTTAAAGACCTTCACCAGACCACGCCCCCCACTCAAGCCGCGCCTCATGCAACCACCTCCCTGCCTGTCTCCATTTAAACCGGGCATTGGTCAGCGAGCAGCATCAGACATGCTGCCCTCAAGCACACAGGTAGGGCTGGAAGCTCCCAACGTTACAGTTCCTCTGCCTCATCCTTATCACATCCCATTGTTCCTCCTTCTCATTCTGTCAATGACAGGTTCACATTAAACTCATTGAAATATTTGAGATATTCATTATTTGGGCTGAACGCTCTTTCAATCTGAAATAACATGCTATAAGCGTACCACAAAATTTGACTTATTGTTAACATTGTCTAATCATGTAGTAAAACATGTCACTGTAGCCAGTTATTGTCACACTGCCTTTTACAGAGGTCTCCTCCTGCCATATCATATGCTTAGCAATGAATTACTGTGTAACCTGCCCACATATCCCGCAGTGCAGCACAGCTTGCTAAATGCTTCAAATAAAAGCAACTGTGGCAACACATACAGTAAAACATATAATGCTATGGGATTGTGAGCTGACAATCTAACAACCAGTAAAATTTTATTAGAAATGGATAATTAAAAAACAACACAAAAAACACTATTCTATTCTCCAAGAAGGTTTTGCTGCTGCCTGCCAAAATTTCTTTGGAAACTGCAGGACATCAACATGAATCAACGAGTCAATAATATAACGAGATTGAAGCAACCCGCCCTTAGGGTGCTCTGTGATTCTAACTGGATAATAACCAACTGTATCACATTTCAGATGGAAAGTAACTGCACAGCTGCACAAACATCTGTATTCCTGATGCGAACCGCAGCTGGGTGGACCGGTGGCAAGTCGGATCTCTGCAATGAGCGTATATTGGACGGCAGGGAGAATTCATTAGATACGGAGCCCGGGGTAATCATTGCAAAAAATATATCATAAACAGGAAAAACAAATAATGTATCTGACCGAAGTCGTGCGTTAGGAATGTTAAAAAGATGAGTCACTAGTCTGGTCAGTGGCAGAGATCAAACATGTATTCCTGGAACGATAAATGTCTGGCAACTTCTTCTCTAATCTCAAACGGTAAATAATAGACTGAGCTAAAGGTCAGAATCCCACACAACCTTTATTTCATTAGGAAAATCGCTTTTAAACTTTTCTTTTTCTTAATGCAGAGATGGAACAGTTGCTTTCAGTCAGGGTCATTATTGGGGCATGATATCAATGTCTCTCCGATCCGGTGAGCAAGGAAGCCTGTCCACTTTGGACCCCATCTAGCACTTCAACCAAGGATGCACCTCCGTTTGGCAAGCTGGGTATCTGCTGCCTAATGTTGTGGATCGAGTGCTTCCTCCACACCTGGGTAGGCCTTTGACTCACAGGAATCGAGTCTGATAGGAGGCCATACAATGGTTGCCCTTGCAAGGACCACAGGAGATACCTCAGCTACTTGAGTTAAGTAATGTTGGTCCAGGGGAGGTATTTTAAGACCTGGAGGTAATTTAGAGTCATTAGTAGTTAGTGGAGTCATTTAATCCTGAGTCTAGGAGGTAACATAGGCCTGTGTGGGGTAATTTAGACTTTGGACGTATAGAGCAGACCCTGGGGGCAATCTCTGCTCTTTTGGTGTCATTGGACCTCTTGGGGTAACCTATGGTCATTCCAGAGATGGATGGCGATTGAAATGGACTTTGATGGGTTTCAGCAAACATGTGGTTAGGGTCAAGCTACGGGAGCCCCTTCCTTGCACACCAATCACAAACTGGTGCTCTCCTACAGGGCGCCACTATGCCCTAGACCAGTGTTTCCCAAACCTGTCCTAACGACCCGCTGACAGGCCACGTTTGCCAGATATCTGAAGCACAGCACAGGTGATATGATTTGCTGCTCAGTGATTGGAGGATTCAGTCTGCTTTTCCCCAAGGTGATTTGCAAACTCTGGCCTAGTTGAGGGTCCCGAAGACAGGTTTGAGCAACACTGCCCTAGACACTTAGTCAAACATGGCATGATTAAGGTGATAAGGACCGATATGTCGCCTTGTCCATACTCCAATAAAAATTCATGTACACTGTGTCAGGAGTGCCTCTCATTTTCCTGGACCTTGATGGGTTGGGGGTTGAATGGGACAGAGACAGGCAATATATTCAGAACATCATACATTCACACCACATATACAGTGCTGTACACAAGGTAATATAGGCTCTTGCAGAGTAGTTTAGATCTTGGAAGTGTAGATTGGCCCTTGGGGGTCAATACTGGCCCTTTGAGGGGTCATTAGACCTCTTGGGATTAACCTAGGAATTCTAGGAATAGATGGGGATTGATTCAGACTTTAAGAGGTTGGTGGTGGAATTGGACAGAGACAGATACACATACAACCCATCACACATTCATAACACACATACAGCTCAGCACACAATCCACCACAACTCCCTTCACATGCATATAACCCTCATTCACACTAATTTCGTCAAGACATACAATAACCCACACACTTGCACAATTCTTTCACACATGTGCAAAACACACACACTTATATAACCCTCCAACAGAAAAATAAGCTGCTCTGCCTTTAAATAACCCAGGCTATGTTTTGCCTCGATTTTCCTTTTGGTCCGTCATGGCGCCTGGAAAATGTAATTCCAGTTTCACGTGAAATGAAACATTCCATAATGCTAATTACTTGTAAAACAATTAGGCTGATCCTGCCTGATCTAATATCTGCGTGAATTAGAACCATTTATAAAACTAAAACCGAGCAACAGCTGCCGGCATCCAACTGCAACGCAACTACAAGGAATGTGCGGCCGGTGGCGAGAGGACTACTTGAAGTGAAGGCGTGTATCACGGAATATTTTGGAGAGAAGGCCTGACATTGGAAACTAGCAAAGGCTCTAGACTTCTTTAATAAACATTTTATAGGGAAATAATCAAATGAAATTAGTGCGGCTAGAATCGTGGCTACAATTGTAACCTCCAGTACCAAAGTCATTACCGTTTTATAATATTAACAGTGCATCAAAAAACAAGAATAATCAAGATAAACCATTTTAAATCAAGGTAAGGTGCATCGTAATAAGTATGAGAGGGAGACGCTTAGTACAGCTTCTAGTCCTGTTTTTTCTTTATCAACGTTCCTAATTACTGCCCGTTTAAAGTTTAGCTTGTTATCCATTAGTTTGAAGTCAGATGCTCCGTATAGAGACAGAACACGGATCCATCTGGGATTCTAGCCCAGCACCAATCCTTACTCTCTGTGCGAAGAATGATACGGAACCTCCCTTCTTGTTGTGCAATATCTCTATCCCTCAACCTTCATAAATCTTAGGCTTTAAACAGTAGCATCTTCGTGCAAGTGCTTTTGATAAGTGTCATGTGTCCCACTCCCCCAGGTACCCGGTGGCTGGCAGAGGCATCCTCACTAGCTGGCCACCAAGTGAAGTAGCCAGTGATTGTGGCCGCAGGTAAGTGATGCAGGGTGCGGCGTCATGGCGTGGCACCTGCCGGATTCAAAAGCCAGGTAGTGAATTGAGCTCATTGCCCTGTCGTGGTTTACCCTCCTCAGTGCATTCCTTGTTATATCTGCTTTATAATACTCATTAGAGGTGTGCATTCATTTCATAACGAATCGTAATTCATTACGAATTTCGTTAATTCTTATTTCAGAAGTACTTAAGAAATAACGAATTGATTTGATCCGAATTGAAACGAAAACAAAACGGTATATAGCGAATTTGATTTGTTATGCTGTTTCACTAGAGAACCATTAATTAAAATTATTCCTGAGCAGGATTTGATTAAATGGGATTTTATTTGGTCATCCGAAATTCAAATCGATATGAACTATCGAATCGATGTTAACTTACAATATACAACATACATGTACTAACTAAAGCAAACGGCTTTATGAAACAAATCAGAATCGTTAGACTGTTGGCCATGGGCCAATGGACAGCTCATCATTTAACCCTAGTTTGCCTTTTAACAGCAGGATTTGATTAATTGGGGATTTATTTAGTGATCCGTAATTCGAATCGATATCAAATATTGAATAGCTCTCAAATGACAGTACATTGCATGCAAACAGTATGAAACGAATCAATTTCATTTTACTGTTTCACAATGCACCTAGTCCCTGTCAAATGGCTTTGGTGCTAAATCTGTTGCATTCAGCACCACAGGCCAATGGACAGCTCAACATTTTAACCTTAGCTTGCCTTTTAACAGCAGGATTTGATTAATTGGGGATTTATTTAGTGATCTGAAATTCGAATCAATATCAACTATCAAATCGATCTTAACTTACAATGGGGTTTTTAGTGATCCGATATACCTTATGAAACAAAATGAAATTACGAAACAGAATCCGAAACGAAATAATGAAAACAAAATTAATTTGAAACGGAACGAAACAAATTTTCCAGCGATTCACATCTCTAATACTCATGTGTATGACCCTGTATTTGTTCATTGACTATTCTACTTGTTAACCCTTGCTGTCCTTGTTATATTTTGAGTACTGACCCTGGCACTGTGTGACTACCCGTTATGGCATTAACACCTGGATTTGCATGACTACCCTTCTGGCTCTGATTCCTGGCTTTGTCTGACTGTATTCCGGCTCTGACCCCCTGGCTTTCTATGAGTACTCGTTCTGGTTTGCTAACTTCAGTTTACCCTGACTTCCTTTGTTCTGTCTGTCTGTCCTGCTAATCTAAGGACTGGCAGTGTAGGTAGATAGTGTCTGCATGTAGGGATCACTAGTATACGTGACAATAAGGCCACGTAGAGAGAGTCAAAGATAGTGACGTTTGAGAGGAAAATTTATTTTGCCAACTACCTTTGGATGAACCGAGATCCATGGGTCAAACAGAAATGACAACTACATATATTGTGATAAGGTGTGGGGAATGATTCACAATGGTGTGTATATTCCCCCTATGTTTGTGAGAGGGGATTGGGTTGTTTGAGCCCAGGAGCAAAATATGTGTTTTTAAATCATTCCCTTGCTGCAAAGCTTTCACCACCTGCTAATTGTTAAGCCCTTAAATGTTTCCTGGGTGGAAGGAAGCAGGGAGGAGGCAGTAAGTGAGACAGCAAGCAGCAAACCAGGTGACGCTCTGAGGCTGGCAGCCTGAAAAATACTTCAAAAGCTGGTATTTACTTTTGGTTATTTTCCCAAGTCAGTGAGGGATGTTTGTTAAGTAAGTGCTCAGATGAGCTAGGCTTTGATTCCTGTTATATTTTGTTTTGGTTACTGGACTGCTGAAATAAAACTTTGAACCATGGCGAGAGACTGTGTAGGCAGTGGTGTATTTAGGTTTTGTGCTGCCCTAGGCCTGACTAAACTCGTGCACCCCCTAATTTAAATTTGACGCACCCCTTCCTGTCAAGGGCACACCTCTTCCTGGTTAATCCCACCCTTCCTCTTTAAGCTCCACCTTTTCCTCTTAGAGCTCCGCCTTTTCCTCTCTTTATATTAAAAGTGGATACCAAGTGCCTACTTGTATATTTTGTATACCATTTCAAATGTATCTATTGAGATAAAGAAAATTGTGAAATGTTTAAATTCAAGCATTTTTACAAAGAACAACCACGCATGTCAAGTAAACGGGATCACAGCCGCTCTAATTGGTTGACCAATAATATCCACAGAAACATGCACTGCATATGAGCGTATCACAGAGCTGCACAGCAATAAAACCCACAGAAATGGGCACTGTGTATGAGCATATCACAGAACTGCACAGCAATAAAACTTACAGTAATGTGCAGTGTGTATGAGCGTATCCCAGAGCTCCAGGGCAATAAAACTCACAGTAATATGCAGTGTGTATCACAGAATCCACAGCAATAAAACTCCCAGCAATGCAATGTTTGGTGTGTGTCAGCGCATCAGAATCCACAGCAATAAAACTCCCAGCAATGCAATGTGCGGTGTGTATGAGTGCATCAGAATCCACTGCAATAAAACTCCCAGCAATGCAATGTGCGGTGTGTATGAGTGCATCAGAATCCACTGCAATAAAACTCCCAGAAAACCGTGTGTATATGAGCACACAGCAATTATGCTGTGGAGCCATCTTGTCAGCAGTGGGGTGCCACTGCCAGAGGGTGCACTGTAGCTTTGATTCCCTTCCTGGTGGGTGTTCAGTCCAGAATAGAGTCTGTGTTAATGAAAGGGCGGGCAGCTGCGCGCGTGCGTTTCACGTGGTTCAGCCAGTCATGTGGTACTGAGACTCAGAGAAATGGCAGTGAAATGCCCTGATGTTTGGTGGTTTCAATCAGCAGGTTTATTCAGGCGAACCCCATAGGTTTCAATGTTAAAAATATTCCCGGTTTTATGCAATATCTAATAAATCATTTATTATTTTAATCTACAGGAAAAAGTCTTTACTTATTGATTTTTTTTTAGTACCTTTTAGTCATTTTTCAGGTTTTTTTGGGCAAAATTCCCCCCCCCTTTTTTTAATAGCAATTTTTCTTTTTTCTGTAACAGAACTTTTTATTATCAATCATAGGATCTTATATGTAAATTCCAGACATTTTCGTTCAGTAGTTCTTTTGAAAACAGCAGGCCACTGGTTTGCGGTGGCAGCATTCAGCGGCCGACTCCATGCACTTTGTGGACCCTGCGGTGAATGGTGAATTCACTGCAGGGTGGGGAAATTTTATTCTCCTAAATCCAGGGAACTACAGAACACCAAAAAGTTGGCGTCATTTCGGTGCTCTGTGAGTAACCCATTTAGTGGTGAGAATTTTTTGCTGCCCCCTGGAAAGTGAAAGCCTAGGCCTTGCCTACCCAGGACCTACTTGAAAATTAGTGAAATGAAATCTCAATGTATCCTTCCTGGTAAAATACTTTGCAAAAGTAAAAAAAAATTTTACATTTTTTTTAGGGGTGGGGCCACCCAGTGCGGGCCGCCGCCCCCTGGAAAGTGCCGCCCTAGGCCTAGGCCTAGTCGGCCTAGACCAAAATACACCACTGTGTGTAGGTATGCCATATTTGCCCTAGAGGACCATGCTACAGCGCCCCTGAGACATACTGGATCACAATTGAGATATATATAGCTATATCTCAATCTATTAGATATGTACAATGAGGAAAATGGCAGTTTGGACTTACCAAATTTTTTGCTATCGGAAATATTTTGCATTTGCAAATTTATGATCCAGAATGATCTGAAAATATTGGACTGTTCCGATATCTGATATGTTTGGGATATTTGGATGATTCATGTTTGGAAAATATGCTTACTTTTAGCGTTAGGGTTGCTTTTAGAGTTAAGGTTAGGTTTAGGAATAGTGTTACTATTTCTGCTGGTTTTGATTAGGGTGAGGGTCAGTTTTAGGGTTAGCATTATTGTTTCTGCTTGTTTTACAATAAGCGTTTGGCATAAGGTTACTATTTCTGCTTGTTTTTGGTGAGGATTATTTTTGAGCTATGGTTCTGCTTGTTTTATGTTTAAGGTGAGTTTTAGGGATAGCGTTACTACTTCTGTTTTTATGATTAGGAATACAGTTACTTTTTGGACTATGGTTAATGTTTCTGCTTGCTTTATGATTAGGGTTTAGGGATGTGCGTTTCGGGTTTCGGAATTTCGGAATTTTCACAAAATTTCCCAATTCGTGTTTTCGGATGCGGCCGATTTTCCGAAAATTTTTAGATCCGAAAATGGTAGATCCGAAAAGTTTTCCGAGCCGAAACGAAAAATTTTCGGAATTTTCGAATGGACTTGAAATGTGTCAAATCGAAATTTATTTTCGCTCTATTCATGATTTCGGTTCCATTCGGGATTTCGGTTCCATTTTGGTAATTCTGGAAATCGTATATTTAACTATTATCGGTTATATCGCTGATTCTGTAAATTTTGTATTTGTAAATGCGTATCACTTGTTTCTTGTGGCATTCGGGTCAGTTTAGCGTTTTTTAAATCGTTTTGCTCATTTTTTTTGTTCCTTGGCTTTCATACCATTTTAATATGATTAAATAAAGTTGTGAAATGTATATTCAATTATTCATAAGAAAAAAAGGATCTTTATTTAATAAAAAAAAACACGATAGAATCGCCAGAATTATCGTAGACACTTTGAAACGAGGAGAACAGAAGTTCCGAAAAAACGAAAATTTCTGAAATTTCCGAAAAGTCGATACAAAAAACGAGCAAAGTGACACGAAAATACGAAAAATGGTCGATATTCCGAAAAAAAAATGTACACGAAAAACGATCTGAACCGAACCGAATCGCAACAGAAATCGGTCGAAACGAGCCGAATCGAAAAGTTTAAACATCCGAACAAATCGAACCGAATCGAACCGAAAAAAAAATCGGTGCACAAGCCTATTAGGGTCACACGAGCGCACTGATTGCGCACAGTGCGTCTGTTGAAACGGATGTACTTTATAACAGATGATATTGTGGTTACATTGTATCAGTTAGTTATGACGGAGAAAAAGAAAAAAAAAAGCTGTATGCAGGGGTTTCTCTAGGACCGTTGTAGCTTTTTCTCATTGATGCCATTTTGGCGTCCGTTGCAACATGCATTGCCTGTTGGTGAAAAAGTGCGCACGTGCTTCGTGTGCTGTTCTCTATTAACTCCTTTGAAAAGCTACGACGGACAGCAAACAGTGCGGTCAGGCTGATGAGAAAATTGCGCTTGTGGGAGCGCCGCCTTAGGGTTAGGGTTACTTGTTCTACTTGTTTTATGATAAGAGATACAGGGTTATTCAAAGAGAATCGAAAAGTCACCCCACGTTCGGTGACTTTTCGTTCTCTTCAATTCGGTGCAAATCGGCTTTTCCATTTCAGCGACCCTGCGGTGTATTCAGCAAGCACCACGGGGCTGTCGAAGTGCAGGGAAAAGCTGCCGAAAAGCTGCCGAAAAGCTGCCGAAAACCCGGCGAATGCACACCGAAAACCTGTAAAAACATCTGGATTAACCCATCGAAGACGCCAGAAAAACCCGAGCAGGAGCCGATCACACGCAGCGAAGCCTCTGGAAAAAGCCGACACCGTAGACAAAGGCAGTGAATAAATTAGGAAAACAGTTCGCTTGAATGATTGAAAAGTGAAACGCTGTTTGCAAAGAAACTACTGAGCGAAAATATTTGAAATTTACATATGAGGTCCAGGGAATGATTATAAAAAGGTCTGTTACAGAAAAAATAAGTTAAGTTAAAAAAAAAAAATCTGACTTTTTAAAAAAAATTAAAAATCCAGAAAAATGATTAAAATATCCTAAAAAAATCTATAAATAAAGAGACTCTTTACTGCAGAATTTTATAATGAATGGTTTATTAGATATTTAATTAAAACGGGAATATTTTTAACATTGAAGCCTATGGGATTCACCTGAATAAACTTGCCGAATTAAACCACCGAACGGCAGGGCATTAGGGGAACCTTTCACTGCTGGTTTGTGTTCTCTGAATAGACGAAACATTGCTTCTCTATGGGGATTTCACTGCCCTCAAACAGACACCGAACAGGCACCGTATGTGCAGGCAATTCGCCAGGATTTGGCGTATTGCCTGCTCTCGGAATAGCCGAATGGCGAAGAAAGGTAACCGAACGCTGATTTTCAGCGTTCGGTTACCTTTCTCCAGCAATTCGGATCTCTTTGAATTACCCTGTTAGTTTTACTTTTAGGGACACTATTTCTGCGTGTTTTATAATTACTGTTAGGGAATTTGCATTGCTCAGAGTGCAATTATTTTCAGTCATCCAACTCAATCCATATCAATCTGGTTTTATAGGTCAATTCAGATTCAGGAAATTTATTTTGGATGCGATACGGTTCAGGAAATCGGCGACATGGAGTTCGGCAAATTTCCGAATCACTTTTATTCGGCCGAATTTCTATTCATTCTGAACCATACAAGTCTACTATCTATCCATCCATCAATCTTTCCACGTATATATATATTTATCAGTATATCTTTCTATTAAATATGCTGAGCTTATCATTAAGTTAGTTTGTTACGGAATATACTCTCTATATTATATTGTACATTTCTTATATATCTTCCTTGTGTAAGATAATATGACCTGAGACAACATAAACGACTAAGGGCTCTATTACATTCTTCGAGCAAAAATGTGCGCGTGCGCAAAAGCGCATTAACGCGAGGGGCAAAACCCTTCGCGCTGAATGTCGTATTATGACGTTCGCGCATACGATGCGCGTTAATGTCTAACACGAGTGACCCTGCGCGAACCCTGCGCAAATGCAAATTCATGCGCGCATCCAATACTTAACATTGTAATCGCAAATGCGTTCGTGCGCTGGTACGTGGCTGGTATTACAATCGATGCGCAACTTTTTACGAACGACGTTTGCGCGCATAATTTTAACGTCTTTGAAAAGCTGGGGGTAACGGAAAATCTGAACGTCCTGGTCCAAACGAAATACACCAGCACGAAAAAAAAAATACAACACAGTATAGTTACACATTCTACACATAAAATAGAGATAACAATTCTACACATAAAATAGAGATAAAAATAAAAAATGGTGTAGCGATATCAATGTCCTTCACAGAATACAGTGTCCCATTTGTAATCTTTTTTCTCCAAGTTTTCTTCTTGTGATGTCCCTCAGAGAAAACACAGAGAATAGATCATAGTGCGACCTGTATATAATATCATATATATATGAATAAGGTGGTAGCACTCACATGAATTAGAACCCTCCTGGTTCTAGGTATGTTCGCTTTAGGGATATTATTGGCTTCCCAAAAACCTTTTCAAAGATGAATCACTGGATCCCCATCAGGTTTCCAAGGATGGAGGTTGAATTCACTTCAGCAATACACAATTGGAATCAGATGAAGGTCCGTGTAAGTAGCTGATGGTTGGTGGTTGGAATCAGGTAAAGCTCCGTGTAGGTAGCTAATAATAAGGAGATCCTCAAAAAATAATATAAAAAGAAACTCCAAGACAGGATAAAAAATGTAATAAAATAATAAAACAAATAGGGCAAATAAACCAGAACGCGTTTCACCAATACATTAAAGTATCATAAGGCTTCCTCAGCTGGCTAATTTGAAATGACCATATTATTGCTTATATACTTATTCCCATTGACTGCCATCCAATCACAGCCGTCTAATTTGGCAAGAGATTGGAGCAGCCAATGGGAACTTAACTTTCGGAATACAGAGCCAATCTTAGTCATAAATTTTGGCGGGAAATAAATACACCCAATTGGATTTTAACTTTCGTTTTGTGTAGCAAAACCACCAGTCCTTTATGGATGGATGGCTTAATATGTTGGAAGGCTTCGCTACAAAAACCATGGAATATATCATTGAATTTAGAAAAAATCAACTCCCGGAGTTAGATAAAGAAATCAATGTTCTGGTTTAAAAGATCACCAACCAGATCAGTTCTGATAGTCTCATCTCTCTTACCCAAGAACTAGAAGAACTCGTCTTTAAAAAAGAAAAAGAAGTTGTGACGATCATAAAAAGAAAGTTCTTAAGAGACCAAGATGATTATAAAAAGGGAGAGATACACAATTATGGTAACACCAATAATAATCCACCCCAATCCTCCACTCATTTGACTCACGTAGACAATAATTTTACACAGACAGGCTTTCCTGCTAGAGAGGATCGGTTGCATGATTCTACATCCCATAATCAAAGATCGCGATGGCAACAGATTAAGAAACCTAGACGGCAATCTTGGAGGAGGGATACATCGAGACGCCTATCATGGAGACAAGATCTCCGAGAGTCACCTAGGTCTAACGCTCCGACATATGAAAGATCCATGTTAAGACCATCGTATATATATAACCATCCTAATAATAGGGGTGGTTATCACACCCAAGGTAGGAGAGGTCGTACCACTTGGGTTTCTGGTGGAAGAGGTAATCCGGCTCCTATTCCTCTATCCAATAGATATAATGCTTTTTAGGCTACCGTCGACAAATCTATCGTCGAATATAGACGAAAGAAATGTTCCTCTAGAACCAGATATTCAAACAAATCATCGATCCATAAAAAGAAGAACCCAGGAAGATCCAGAAGGAGTAGACGAGGAGGTAGGAGGATATTTCAAAGAAGAAAAAAGGGGACGACGATAAAATCTGTGGGTATTTTTAATCTCAGTGGTGTCACCTTGCAAGATAGTGAAATTCAAGTTCTGGAAAAAGGTTTAAAATTTGCTCCGAGCCAGAATCTTAATAAATTTAACACCTATGTGGATTTGCAAAAATTCAAACGAAAATTATGTCTGAAAAAATTCTTTAGCAAGACCCCTTTAGAGAGAACAACAGATATGGGGAGATACACCTCATTGAAAAATGCATCAAGTTTTTATCCCAAACACATGCTATCGGACCCAATTAAGGCCTTTGAAAATGTGGTCCTATCAGAGATCGATCAAATATCAGTAGAACATGGAAGGCAAAATCTTACTAAAAAAGAAAGAGATGCGCTTACTACATTAAGTGAAAATGACAAAACTGTCATTAAGCCGGCCGACAAGGGGGGGGGAATAGTTATTCTATCTGCAGCCAATTACCATCAAGAAGCTATGAGAATTCTATCAGACGCAGATACATATAAATCTATTAACTACGATCCCACCCAGAAAGTACAATATGAGATTAAATCTTTATTGGAAAATGGATTAACATCCGAAGTGATCAATGAGAAAGAGAATCACTATATTTTTGTCAATTTTCCCATGATCCCTGTATTTTACTGGCTACCTAAACTACATAAAAATGCAGACAACCCTCCTGGTCGCCCTATTATAGCAGGCATCGAGTCAGTCACTAGTCATTTGTCTAGATATATAGATACCATTCTACAACCCATGGTAAAGGTCCTACCGTCTTACCTTAAGGACAGTATTAACGTCCTTCAAGTACTACAGGAGATTACATGGGAGGAAGGCTTTATCATGGCCACATGCGATATACAATCCCTGTACAGTGTGATACCTCACACTAGAGGTTGTGAAGCAGTTCGGAAATTTTTGGGTAATGACTCCACTATAACAAAAGAACACGCAGATTTTGTCTTAAGAGGTATTGAACTTATTCTTAATCGTAATTTTTTTAGATTTGGAGATCAATATTACTTCCAGGTAAAGGGTATTATCATGGGGACCAGGTTCGCGCCCAGTTACGCAAACCTTTTCATGGCAGACTGGGAAAACCAGTTTGTCTGTGGGGATCGTACCTGGGCGCAGAACCTGGTCCTCTACAAAAGGTACATTGACGACATTCTTGTCATATGGAGGGGAAATGAAGAATCTTTGACCCTTTTTTTTCAACACCTCAATCAAAATGATTTGGGAATAATCCTTGACTGCAATATTAGTACTACATCTATCAATTTCCTTGATCTTAACATCTATATTGAAAACAACTCTATAAAAACTAGGACCTATTTTAAACAAATTGACGTTAATAGTTATATTGAACAAACAAGCTGCCATGCCAAACATTGGCTAAAGGGCGTCCCCAAAGGACAGTTCAAACGATTGAGACGGAACTGTACGGAGATAGATCAATTTACCTTGCAGGCGAATAAATTAAAATCGGATTTTATCGAAAAGGGTTATAAGGAAGAATCCCTTGATATGACCATTGAGGAAATTAGTATTCTGGATAGAAAGGACATCTTGAAATATAAGTCAAATGAAAATTTATATGATAATGATGTCATGTTCATTACTGATTTCAACACACATACCAAAACTATACATCACATCATCAGAAAAAATTGGTATCTACTTAAACGAGATCCAATCTTAAAGGACCTTATCGGAGACAAACCCAAATTAGTAAATAGGGGAGCGAATAACATTAAAAAAATTCTGGTCAAAAGCCATAAAAATCCAGGGATTAAAACTAACAACTTTTTTAATCTTAAAGAGGGTTTTTATCGATGTGGGCTCTGTCCGGCATGTGTTAATTTGAAATTAAAAAAGTTAACTGTATCCCAGTTTACCAATAACTCTCAACAATATAATATCAAGGGAGTCCTTACATGTAAAACAAAAAACGTCATATATAGAATTACATGTCCCTGTGGATTACATTATATAGGACATACAACAAGATTGCTGTCCATCAGAATTAGAGAGCATATATACAATATATCAAAAGGTTTAGAAACCCATTCAGTATCAGCACACTTCAAGAGCGCCCACGGTCAATCTCCGGAAGGAATGGAATTCATTGCAATACAGAAAGTAGAACGTCACTGAAGAGGGGGTGACTTTAATAAAAAGATTCACCAGGCCGAAATGAAGTGGATCTATACTCTTAACACACTAATCCCTTCTGGACTAAATGCAGATTTTGAGTTATGTCATTTTTTATAGTTTGTTTTTCATATTGTCTTTCTCGTATGAGATTTATTCTTATTGCCTATGTGGTTTCATGTACATGTTTGGGTTACTTTGGCTAACTATTCCATTCTGCCATCCACCTCTTATGTCCATATATACTTTTCGGTCATTTTATGGTTTAACACATCTCTATAGTTATCCCTCTAACATATTGTGGGGCTATTTATATAGGAGTTGATCCTGACTGAGATTAGAAATAGTTAGGTATTCGTCATGTAAGTCATTTGGAGGTACGGTGTCCCTATGGGTGAGGGTGGATTATAGGATGTTCCGTGGTCAAAATGTTTTTGGTTTTCCATATGGGACCCTCTGTTTATATATTCGGATTGTAGAGTTTCCGACACTAGCGCATACGCGCGGGTTTTCGTTTCGTTTTTTCAGCCGAATACGATCCGTTCGGTCGGATGTGACTGCACTTCGTACGTAATACTCCTTTTTTTTTTTTTCCGCGCATGTGTGGGGCCTTATTATTCTGTTGTGGAGCCTCCGAGCGATGGTGCGCATGCACGAGATTTCGTTTTTTCATCGATCGGATTGGTCACACATAATGAAAGTTAAAATCCAATTGGGTGTACCCATTCCCCGCCAAAACGTATGACTAAGATTAGCCCTATACACTGAAAGTCGGATCATAGAATATCGGATCATAGAGTTTCCGATACTAGCGCATTTGTGCGGGCTTTTGTTCCATCTTTCCAGCGATCCGTTCTTTCGTTGGATGCGATTGTACCTCGAACGTAATATTTTCGTTTTTTGCGCCCCTGTGTGGGGCCTTATTATTTTTTCGTGGAGCCTCCGAACGCCGGCACACATGCGCGAGGTTTCGTTTTTCCATCGATCGGATTGGCTACACAAAACGAAAGTTAAAATCCAATTGGGTGTATTTATTTCCCGACAAAATTCATGACTAAGATTGGCTCTGTATACCGAAAGTTAAGTTCCCATTGGCTGCTCCAATCTCTTGCCAAATTAGACGGCTGTGATTGGATGGCAGTCAATGGGAATAAGTATATAAGCAATAATATGGTCATTTCAAATTAGCCAGCTGAGGAAGCCTTATGATACTTTAATGTATTGGTGAAACGCGTTCTGGTTTATTTGCCCTATTTGTTTTATTATTTTATTAAATTTTTTATCCTGTCTTGGAGTTTCTTTTTATATTATTTTTTGAGGATCTCCTTATTATTAGCTACCTACACGGAGCTTTACCTGATTCCAACCACCAACCATCAGCTACTTACACGGACCTTCATCTGATTCCAATTGTGTATTGCTGAAGTGAATTCAACCTCCATCCTTGGAAACCTGATGGGGATCCAGTGATTCATCTTTGAAAAGGTTTTTGGGAAGCCAATAATATCCCTAAAGCGAACATACCTAGAACCAGGAGGGTTCTAATTCATGTGAGTGTTACCACCTTATTCATATATATATGATATTATATACAGGTCGCACTATGATCTATTCTCTGTGTTTTCTCTGAGGGACATCACAAGAAGAAAACTTGAAGAAAAAAGATTACAAACGGGACACTGTATTCTGTGAAGGACATTGATATCGCTACACCATTTTTTATTTTTGTCTATTCCTGTGATGGTTGAGTAACAAGGACCATTAGGTGTATAAGCGATTTTCCTATATTGATCCATTTATCAGCGCTACATTATCTTCTTTGTTCAATAAAATAGAGAGGTTATGCGTGTTTTTATTATTGCTGCAGCATATTTACACAGATTGATTTTGACAGGCGCAAAAACTGAACGGGAGACAATTGTGGTTCTTAATTCAGATTTCCTGAATCGTGTGAAAAACAGTCTGCCCACCGATTTCTGCGCGCAACGTTAATGCGCGTTTTTGCACGTCTTTTTTACACGCGTTATTTTTTGACGGATGAAAAAATGCGCTCAGATCGTAATACCTGCGTTAATTTACGCGCGTTAACGTTTAACGCTGCAAGGAAAAAAAATAATTGCGCTGCGAGTACGAATTTGCACGGAGAATGTAATAGGGCCTTAACTGTTCAAATGGCAGAATAATAGGAATTACATACTTCTGTAAAATTTGATTATATGTTACTAAATTTACATCGAAATGACCTTCTCCTCGGGTCCCTGCACTTGACCTGTGACCGTCCCTTGTCTTGTGTTTTTAACCCATCCGACCACTCCGAGTTTTCTTGCTTCGTCCTCAGTATACTGAAATACAACAATGGATGTTACTATTATCATCATCATTTATATTGCGTCAACAGTTTCCACAGCACTTTTCAATAATCAAAGGGCACGAGATAAGCGGACATATGATGGAAACAACAGGTGTAGAGGGCCCTGCTCATAGTAGTTTACAATCTAGAGGATGTTACACTTGTATCGCATAAAACAATAATGAAAGACAAAACAGAAACAGAGCAAACAGGTGCTATCAACTCCAACATGATGACCACCATTCATCTTTTTATATTTTATGAAGTATTCATTTCTACGTGATTTCTAACGTGTTTGAAAATTCCTAATCTGTTAATGGGTTAGGCCAGGCCTCAAAATTTCCACTCACCTACTCGCATTTGGTGAGTGGAAATTACATGAGTGTGAGTGGAAATGCAGATGCAGGGCAGGATAAGGGTTAGGTGGGGCAACTAGTGGCGAGTAACTCTTAAAGCCCGGCTAGTAGCTTGGGACTTGAAATTTTGAGCCCTGGGTTAGCCTACCAGTGCTCATTTTTTAGTAATGTAAACAATAATGTCAGTTAGTAGACTTGTGTAATTTGGTTTGGGCTAAATACAAAATCAATCCGAAGACAATTTTAATATAAGCAGAACAATTTGGATTCATTCAGATTGCGCTCCCTGTGCCATGCAAATTCGCTAACCTTAACCCTAAACGTAAAACAAGCAGAAAAAGTAACCCTAACAGTAATCCTAAACCTAAACGTAAACCAAGCAGAAATAGTAACCCTAACAGTAATCCTAAATCTAAACGTAAACCAAGCAGAAAAAGTAACCCTAACAGTAATCCTAAACCTAAACGTAAACCAAGCAGAAATAGTAACCCTAACAGTAATCCTAAACCTAAACGTAAACAAGCAGAAAAAGTAACCCTAACAGTAATCCTAAACCTAAACGTAAAACAAGCAGAAAAAGTAACCCTAACAGTAATCCTAAACCTAAACGTAAAACAAGCAGAAAAAGTAACCCTAACAGTAATCCTAAACCTAAATGTAAAACAAGCAGAAAAAGTAACCCTAACAGTAATCCTAAACGTAAAACAAGCAGAAAAAGTAACCCTAAAAGTAATCCTAAACCTAATCATAAAACAAGTCAAAATAGTAACCATGACCCAAACAGTAACCCTAACCTTAATCCTAAACAAGCAGAAACTGTAACCCTAATCCTAATAGAAGAAGAAACTGTAACCCTAATCCGAACAGTAACCCTAATCCTAAAACGAGCAGAAACAGTAACCCTAAAACAACCAAAATAGTAACCCTAACCCAAACAGTAACCCTAATCCTAATAGAAGAAGAAACTGTAACCCTAATCCGAACAGTAACCCTAATCCTAAAACAAGCAAAAACAGTAACCCTAAAACAACTAAAATAGTAACCCTAACCCAAACAGTAACCCTAAAACAAGGAGAAATAGTATCCGTAATCAAAACAGTAACCATAACCTTAATCCTAAAACAAGCAGAAACTGTAACCCTAAACAAGCAGAAACCATAACCCTAAAACAAGCAAAAAAATAACCCTGACCCAAACAGTAACCCTAATCCTAAAACAAGCAGAAACAGTAAACCTATAACAAGCAAAAAAGTAACCCTAATCCTAATACTAAAACAAGCAAAAAAAGTAACCCTAACCCGAACAGTAACCCTAACCCTAATCCTAAAATTACAACAGTTCTTACTGTTCTCAATCCAAAAAACAATAACCCTTATCCTAAAAGAAGCAGAAATTGTAACCCGGAATTCCTTTTTAAATGGCATTTTTTTATTCTGAAACAGACCGTTTTATTATTTTTTATAGGACCTTTTTTATTCCCAAGCATTTTCAAGCATTTTTACTTATAATAGCAGAGATCCGTCTTTTTTTTTCTTTTTACCAGTCTGGTAAAGGGAGAGGCATTAGCAGTAGGAAAAGGGAAGTGCTCATGCCACTGTACAGAGCACTGGTGAGACCTCACTTGGAGTACTGTGTGCAGTACTGGAGACCGTATCTCCAGAAGGATATAGACATCTTAGAGAGAGTTCAGAGAAGGGCTACTAAAATGGTGTACGGCTTGAAGGAGAAAAGTTACCAGGAAAGGCTTAATGATCTTAACATGTACAGCTTGGAAAAAAGACGAGACAGAGGAGATATGATAGAAACATTTAAATACGTAAAGGGAATCCACAAGGTAGAGGAAGGGAGTATATTTAAAAGGAAACAAAATAGCAAAACAAGAGGACATAGTCTTAGATTAGAGGGGCAAAGGTTTAAAAGTAACATCAGGAAGCATTATTTTACTGAGAGGGTGGTGGATACATGGAACAGCCTTCCAGTTGAAGTGGTAGAGACCAAAACAGTAATTGAATTTAAGCCGGCATGGGATAGGCATAAGGCTATCCTAAACAAAAGATAAATCCAGGTAAAGTATCCATGTAATTGGGCAGACTAGATGGGCCGAAAGGTTCTTATCTGCCGACATTTTTCTATGTTTCTGGTAGCCTTTGGCAGATGATTGCATTTTTTGCTGGCATGCGACAGTTAATTCAGCGGACCGTCTGCGGCCTGATCGGCAGTGTTGGTCGGTCTGTTTGGCGGTCAGCGGTGGGCTGATTGGCAGCGTCCGTCGGTCTGTTTGGCAGTAAGATTGGCGGCGGTCTTCGGCGGATCTTGTTCGGTGCACTTTGGGGACCCTGTGCTGAAAACTGAATTAATTCACTGCAGGGTCAGCGAACTGAAATCGCCGAAGTGCGCCAAACGAAAGAGCACCGAAATTTCGCTGCTCTCTGAATAACCCCTTAAATGTAAACAAACAGAAATAGAATCCCAACCCTTTATGTAACCCTAATCCTAAACCTAAAAGTAAACCTAACAGTGACTAACTGCTGATGTGGGGGTATAGAGGTGGTTATAGGGAGTAGTATAGAGTGGGGTGTATACAGTGGTGTATTTTGGCCTAGGCCGACTAGGCCTAGGGCGGCACTTTCCAGGGCGCGGCGGCCCGCACCGGGTGGCCCCACCCCTAAAAAAAAATATTATTATTTTTTTTACTTTTGCAAAGTATTTTACCAGGAAGGATACATTGAGATTTCACTAATTTTCAAGTATGTCCTGGGTAGGCAAGGCCTAGGCTGGCACTTTCCAGGGGGCAGCAACAAACCTCACCACTAAATGGGTTACTCACAGAGCACCGAAATGACGCCAACATTTTGGTGTTCTGTAGTTCTCTGCACTTTGGGGAATAAAATTTCCCCACCCTGCAGTGAATTCACCATTCACCGCAGGGTCCCCAAAGTGCATGGAGTTG
The DNA here is from genome assembly GCA_009667805.1 of Leptobrachium leishanense. Lineage (NCBI taxonomy): Eukaryota > Metazoa > Chordata > Amphibia > Anura > Megophryidae > Leptobrachium > Leptobrachium leishanense. The sequence continues at coordinate 371,027,239 of CM019066.1, forward strand.
GCCGCTGAATGCTGCCACCGCAAACCCGTGGCCTGCTGTTTTCAAAAGAACTACTGAACGAAAATGTCTGGAATTTATATATAAGATCCTATGATTGATAATAAAAAGTTCTGTTACAGAAAAAAGAAAAAACGCTATTAAAAAAAGGGGGGGGGGAATTTTGCCCAAAAAATATCTGAAAAATTACTAAAAGGTACTAAAAAAAAATCAATAAAGACTTTTTACTGCAGATTAAAATAATAAATGGTTTATTAGATATTGCATAAAAACGGGAATATTTTTAACATTGAAACCTATGGGGTTCGCCTGAATAAACCTGTTGATTGAAACCACCGAACATCAGGGCATTTCACTGCCATTTCTCTGCTGTTTGATGTTCTCTGAATAGATTAACCATTACTTCTCTATGGGGATTTGCACTGCCTTCAAACAGCACCGTACTTGCTGGCAGTTCGCCAAACTTGTGTGTGAGCATATCACAGAGCAGTGGTGTACTTAGGGGAGTGGCGGGGGCGGGCCGCCCCAGGTACCAGTGATTATTGGGGTGTCATTAGGGGGTACTAGGAGGTGCCACTGTCACTGTGTGTCAGCTTTGAGCTGTGTTCTCAAACAACGAGCAGCGGAGCAGGGCATTTGCATACGGAATAAAATCGAATAGAATAAAAATCCCCCTCTCCTCCCTCCATAGCTCCTCCCCTGCCCCGCAGCAGGTCTAGGAGAGGGGAGGGGGATGTGATTTGTGTGCAAAGAGAGACGATGACAGTAAACGGCAGGTAAAGGGGGGTATCAGCAGAATATGAAGCCCTGTCTGCTTACTGCTGTTTAAAGTGGACCTTTCCTTAACCAGCACTGCAATGATAGAATTTGTCATTGAGCTGCCTGGCTCCTGGTGAGGCTGCATGCGTGCAGGTCACGCGGTCCGGCCAGTCAGGTGGTACTGAGTCTCAGTACCACCTGACTGGCTGAACCACGTGACACGCACGCACGCAGCTGCCCGCCCTTTCGTTAACACGGACTCTCACTCTATTCTGGACTGAACACCCACCGGGAAGGGAATCAAAGTCATGGTGCACCCTCTGGAAGTGGCACCCCACTGCTGACAAGATGGCTCCACGCACAGGCACAGCCATGATCCTAACGTGGCCTGGAGGGACCTCCTGCTGAGTCCGTACACAGTCCCTGCTGACTCTGCACACCGCCCTACCGCCGGTAAATATAGAATAAATAATTGCTGTGTGCTCATATTCACTCGGTTTGCTGGGAGTTTTATTGCAGTGGATTCTGATGCACTCATACACACTGCACATTGCATTGCTGGGAGTTTTATTGCTGTGGATTCTGTGATACACACTGCATATTACTGTGATTTTTATTGCCCAGGAGCTCTGGAATACGCTCATACACACTGCATATTACTGTGAGTTTTATTGCTGTGCAGTTCTGATATGCTCCTACACAGTGCCCATTTCTGTGGGTTTTATTGCTGTGCAGCTCTGTGATACACTCATATGCAGTGCACATTTCTGTGGATTTTATTGTTCAACCAATTAGAGCGGCTGTGATCCAGGAACAGTCTTCCAGTAGAAGTGGTAGAGGCCAAAACAGTAATTGAATTTAAGCAAGCATGGCATAGGCATAAGGCTATCCTAAACAAAAGATAAATCCAGGTAAAGTATCCATGTAATTGGGCAGACTAGATGGGCCGAAAGGTTCTTATCTGCCGACATTTTTCTATGTTTCTATGTTTCTATACTTGACATGCGTGGCTGTTCTTTGTAAAAAAGGTTAAATTTTATTTATCTCAATAGATACATTTGAAATGGTATGCAAAATATACAAGTAGGCACTTGGTATCCACTTTTAATATAAAGAAAGGAAAAGGCGGAGCTCTATGAGGAAAAGGTGGAGCTTAAAGAGGAAGGGTGGGGATTAACCAGGAAGAGGTGTGCCCTTGACAGGAAGGGGTGCCTCAAATTTAAATTAGGGGGATGCACGAATTTAGTCAGGCCTAGGGCAGCTCAAAACCTAAATACACCACTGGGTGTATAGGAAGTAAAGAAAGGGGTATAGCGGGATGAAGGAACATACAAAGTAGCAAGAGTTTTACAAGCATTACGTTTATTTTAAAAACTGCAAAAGTACATAAGAATATGCTTACCATTCTGAAGCAAACACCTGTAGACAAAAAAGGACAAAAGATTAACTAGCAGATACTGACAGATAATTATAAATGTATTTATTTATTTATTTGTAAAGTATTTTACCAGGAAGGATACATTGAGATTTCTCTCGTTTTCAAATATGTCCTGAGTTCCAGAACATTGAATTGTTACAGTCGTTATAGAAATACAAAGTAATAAAAAGCAACATATTAAAAACAAAACACAAATATACAGATTAACCCAGAAAATAAATATGTAGGAAATATATTCACTAACAGGGTTATTCAAAGAGATCCGAATTTTTGGAGAAAGGTAACCGAACGCTGAAATTCAGCATTCGGTTACCTTTCCTGGCCATTCGGCTATCCAGAGAGCAGGCAATTCGCCAAATCCTGGCGAATTGCCTGCACATACGGTGGCTGTTCGTTGCCTGTTCGAGGGCCGTGAAAACCCCATAGAGAAGCACTGCTTCTGCTATTCAGAGAACACAAACCAGCAGTGAAAAGTTGCCGAAATGCCCTGCCATTCGGTTTCATTCAACAGGTTTATTCAGGCGAATCCCATAGGCTTCAATGTTAAAAATATTCCCGTTTTAATTCAATATCTAATAAACCGTTCATTATAATATTCTGCACTAAAAAGTCTCGTTATTTATAAATTTTTTAGGATCTTTTAAGCATTTTTCTGGATTTTTTAGCAAAAAATAATTTTCCGATTTATTATTTTTTTTTAAACGTTTGTTCTTTTTTCTGTAACAGCCCTTTTTATTATCATTCCCTGGACCTCATATGTAAATTTCAGACATTTTCGCTCAGTAGTTTCTTTGCAAACAGCGTTTCACTTTTCAAACATTCAAGCGTTCTGGTTTTTTTTTTTCACTCCATTTGTCTGCGGTGTCGGGTTTTTCTGGCGGCTGCTCTGCTCTGTGATCGGCTCCTGCTCAGGTTTCTCCAGCATCTTCGGCGGGGTTAATCCAAATGTTTTTGCGAGTTTCAGTGTGCAGTCGCCTGGGTTTTGCGGTGAGCGTTCGGCAGGTTTTCGGCGGCTTTTCCCTGCACTACGATGGCCCTGTAGTGCTTGCTGAATACACCGCAGGGTCGCCGAAATGGGATCACCAAATTGCGCCGAATTGAAGAGAATGAAAAGTCACCGAACGTGCAGTGACTTTTCAATTCTCTTTGAATAACCCTGTATGTTACACGTTTACAGGTGCATTCTGTATATAGTCACTATGTTACATGTTTACAGGTGCATTCTGTATATAGTCACTATGTTACATGTTTACAGGTGCATTCTGTATATAGTCACTGTGTTACATGTTTACAGGTACATTCTGTATATAGTCACTATGTTACATGTTTACAGGTGCATTCCGTATTGAGGTAGGTTAATAGAGATCTCTTGAGTGACTTAAGACTGGGGGAAGATGTGATGGCTTCTGGGAGGTTATTCCATAATTGTGGTGCTCTGTAGGAAAATGAGGATCGAGCCACTTTCTTTTTGTATTGTGGTATTGCAAGTAAGGTGCAGGTCCTGGATCGGAGATTATAGGATGAGGGAATAAATACAACCTAAGTAGACTTCAGAAATAAAACCAGTGAATACATGACATGCTACTTTGGATCCACCTCCCTTAGCCAAGTTCCCCAATTAAATACACAACAGATATGAGGGGGTTTGTGTTGTTACCAGGCCTCTGAGTGTTGAAAGTTAGCATATGCACGTGTTGGGCCATAGACTATGGCAGGGCTGTCAACCTCTCGGCCCCCCAGATGTTGAGGTCTACAAATCCCAAAATACTTCTAATGTAATAGATGGCCAGAGAATCATGGGAGTTGTAGTTCAGAAACATCTGTGGTGCCAGAGTTTAATGGCCATGGTCTATGAAGTTGTTACTTTTACAACAGTTCTGGTTAGGTTTATGCCAAGGGTGGCATAGGGCCCCACAGTTGGGTTATTCTCTATCAGAGTTATTCAAAGAGAATGGAAAAGTCACCGTATGTTCAGTGACATTTCGTTCCCTGCACTTCAGGGCGATTCGGCGATTCTATTTCGCCGACTCTGCAATGTATTCAGCAAGCACCGCAGTGTCCCCGTAGTGCAGGGAAAACCTGTCGCAAACCCGCCGAACACTCACCGAAACCCGCAGAAAACAGCTGGATTAACCCTGACGAACACACCTGAGAAACCCGACTAGCTGCCGATCACAGCACAGAGCAGCCGCCGGATAAACCCAACTCGCAGAGGAATGAGGTGACAAAAAAAAACAGTGCGCTTGAATGTTTGAAAAGTGAAACGCTGTTTGCAAAAAACTACTGAAAGAAAATGTCTGAAAATGACATATAAGATCCAATGAATGATAACAAAAAGGGCTGTTACAGAAAAAAGAAAAAAGAATGTTGACAAAAAAATCTCAAAAAATGCCTAAAAGATCCTAAAAAATCTAAAAATAAAGAAACTTTTTACTGCAGAATAAAATAATAAACGGTTTATTCAGATATTGAATTAAAACAGGAATATTTTTAACATTGAAGCCTGTGGGATTCGCCTGAATAAATCTGTCGAATGAAACCACCGAACGGCTGGGCAATTCGGGAACCTTTCACTGCTGGATTTTGTTCTCTGAATAGACGACGCATTGCTTCTCTATGGGGAGTCACTGCCCTCAAACAGGCACCGAACAGGCACCGTAAGTGCAGGAAATTCGCCAACACTGAATTTCTGTGTTCGGTTACATTTCGGGGCCAGATCGACTCTCTTTGAATAACCCTGTATGTGAAAACTTTAGGTTTTAGGCTGAATCTGAAAACCTTTCAGAAGGGGGTTATTCGGTCAGCTTGACTATTTTGACTGGAAATGTATAACTTGATTGCAATTCCATACTGTTACACCATTTCTTGAATAATGTATTTCGTGACAGCCCTAAAAAGGTACAATCCCGTCTAGAAAGGAACTCTCGGGTGGAACGATTACAGATTTTGGCAGGTTTTCAAATAATTTCCATCCTTGGCTCTTTGGGTCATTATGCTATTGTCCTAGTGTCCTGGTGGGACCAAGGAATGTGCTTCAAACACAAGGCCTACAGCGTGTTATTTGTCATGGGAGTTAACCCCTGCCAAAATAAATAGGATTACGTAACTCCTAACCTTGTGTGATTAATCGCTATGGTTATAAACACTTCCAAATAAGCCTTGAAAACCCATCGATTGGATTTATTAAACCACTGGTGGAACGATTTCTATCTAGAGCTAGAGCGGAACAACATGGCAGCCGCAAACCCATCAATAAAGTGGACAAATAAGTCTAACGCAGGAATTTCAAACTCCGCCCCCAGATGTTTCTGAACTAAACCTCCCGCGATTATCTGCCCATTTATTGCCTTCAAAAAATTCCCGGGAATTGTAGGCAATAAAATCTGGGGGACCAGTGTTTAACCCCTTCACTACCACGCGGTTTTCCAAAGAAAACATTATCAGGAACCAGTGGTGAGAAATATTTGAGAATATTCCCAGTGTATTTGTTACTGTAATAGCCTATTTGGCCAGTAGATGGTGCCATCACCTGCCAAATTGAGTTACAGCTGCAGGTTCCCTGCATCGGCTGCTGAATGTCCGATGTCGGAGCATCATCAGCCGATTTTACAGTTTCAGCTCTTTGGGCTTATGGCCACAGGGCTAAAACTTTGGGGGCACCTTCTGCAGCCCAAAAGCAAATGAAATTTCATTTGCAGCAAACAAATTTCATTTGCTTTTGTCCTTCAGAGCTGCAGATCAAGATATGTCGATATCAGGCACCGGATGGTGCCTTTGAAGCCCGATATATCTCAATCTCAGTAGTGAAGGGGTTAAGTTCCCTGGTTATGTGGAGCATACGACACTGGTTTGGATAAAACAATCATTTTTGCTATTTTCAGCGCGTCCAGCCAAGTGGTTCTCCTGTGCTATGGACGCGCTGAGCGCGTCCATGCACAGGAGGCAGCAATCCGCCGGATTCCGGCGGATTGCTGTGCCCCCCCGGTGCGGGCTGACATCTTGGATGTCAGCCCAGCACTCGGGACCCCGGCGGGGACATTAGATGTCATCGCGGCGACGCGATGACATCTAATTCAGGCGCCCCCCCATGTGCGAAGGAGGCGCCTGAAAGGGAGGGGGGACCTCTCTCCCTCCCGATCGCCAGGGAGCAGGGAGTTAATACAGGCACTGCTTGGAAGGGCACAGCCTGCCCTTCCAAACGGTGGCTGTCATTAACCCCTGGGGAGCCGGATCCCGAATCGGCGCTGAAAAGCGCCGGTTCGTGATTCTTTCCCGGAGCTGGCCGACATCTTGGATGTCGGCCAAGCCTCCGGGAACTCCCCCTGAGGACTGGCATCATCGTGCATAGCATGATGACGCCAGTCCTGGAGTTAACCCCTAGCTGCCACCAATGGTGGAGATAGGGGGTTCCAATGAACCCCCTATCTCCCGATCCGTGGCAGCTAGGGGTTAAAGTTTGGTACTGTTGGATCGGCCAGAGCATGGCCGTTCCAACGATACCAAACATGACTATGAAAAAAGTTTTTTAAAAAAAATAAAAATTAAAAATAAAAATAAAAAAATATTTAAAAACAAAATTATAAAAAAAAAAACAAGTTTTTTTTCTTTTTTTTGGTTTGTTAATGCAGCAATATTGTTCCCATTTCAATTATAATGTGAACAATGATGCTGCACTAACGATTTTTGTATGCAAAAAAAATGTAACGAGACCCTATTTCTAATTTTTTTAACAAGCGCACCCCATACAAAATATAACCGCAATTGCTCGCATGTTAAAATGTGAAAAAAAAGAGGGCGTGGCCGGCTGCTGAGGAGAGAGGACGCGTGTCTGTGGAGCTCCGACCCGTCCTCTCTCTAAGGGATCTTTTAAGACACCTTTTTGCTGCTGGAAATTACCTGTTGGGAGCCCTGAGTAGCTGGCCATCGGGGTGCATTGTCCGGGGGCCTGTTTTGCCCCCCACCGGACTTGAGACCGACGATTGCCGGGATGGATATCGTTGCCGGCGGCCATCTTGGGGCCTACCCCCTGGCTTCTACCGCCTCCTTGTTGTGCCCTCCTGTGGATGTCTTACTAGCTGGGCCCCGGGTGCGTGATGTGGGGATGGAGAGCCCCCATCTCCGGTTCACCGCTCGGGGCGGAACGCTGCAGAGGGATGAGGCTGGTGAGTCTGGGGGCTCGGTCGTTCCTCCTCCCCACGCTGCAGTGAAAATGGATGTGCTTGAAGGCCTTGAGGCCTGTCTAACGTTGCTGGAGGGGGACGACAAGAGCCCTCTTACAAGGGGGACTTTGCGCCAGATGGTGGCCGTCCTGCGGGGATGCAGGAAGCCGCTGACCTCTTGCCCATGCATATCGGAAGATAACTCGCCTATACCTGCTGTCGGGGACCAGGCGGCCGACGATGGAAGGGAATTCAGAGCGGGGGCCATGGATGTCTCGATGCGGATCGACCATCCACCACGGAGAGTAACCCTGGAGCGAGAACTGCTGGCACCTGTTGGAATGGGGGTCGCGTTGGTGGTCTCTGTCCTGGAGAAGCCGGACATCTCCACGAGGTCTGCGGCGGAGGAGCTACAGTGCTGCGCGGGACTTTCTGCAGGGGAGATGCAGACTCGACCTTGGTCCCGCGGAGTCACTCCGGCCATGGATAGAATGCTCCGGAGTTTACTGGTCGAGCAGACACCTCGGGAGAACCCTGCGTATTGCCTGCTTGAGATGACACCCGCGGCTATACCTCACGGTGTTGATGCTGGTAACTGGGCGGAGGGCATACCTGATCTGCCGGCCATGTTGTCTCATTTCGGGCTTGGGTCTTCTGCCTGGCATGGCCTGATGTGCGTCGCCCTGCCTGGGTTGCACCTGCTGCCATTTCGGGATGCTGGCTGAGCGCCCCCCTCGCCTTTCACAGTGGGAGTCCTTAGTTTGTGGACTTTCCGCCTCTTCATTCGGCTGATTGAGAGGACTTTTCAGTTTGCTGTTTCCCGGCTGGGGATAAGCTTTTGCCTACCTGAGACACTTCCTGCTGCCTTCATGGAATTTCGTAGCATGAACTTTTATTTTCTTTATGTTGAAGGGTTTTTTTGTTTTTTTTCTTCCCCTTCAGATGATTTTAGTTTTACCAGCTGAGTCTTGTTTTTCCCCCCCTTCCCCTGTCCCTAGGTTTTCATGCTTTGTGGACTTTATTGATGACTGGGTCACTTGCAGAGTTTTTGCGTCCCCCCCTCACTCTTTTTTTGCCCTATGTTATTTGTTTTATTCTTTTTTCAAGGACTTTCATGCAGTTGATTTTGCTATTTTATATGACATGTTGTTTTCCCTGTTGTCTCACTCCTCCCCTTTTCTTTTTTTTTTTCTCTCTCCCCCCCCCCCATTTTTGTTTAGTTGGCGTTTTCGGGATATCCTGAGGGACGTAGCTTACCTCCCCAGGTGCCCGGGCCTAGTGCCTTTCACCCCCTCATGGCCTTCTCCCGTGGGCTTCGGCCACCCGGGATTCTGCCAGGGTCGGCACATTTTTGGTCTTTTGCCATATTTTTCCCCACCTTACTCCACTTCCTCATTTTTTATTTTTTTTATATTTTCTGATCCCTTCCCCCTTTTATAAAGATCCTTGATCACTTTGTTGCTGATGATCCCCGGCCGGGGATTATCTAGATTTTTGTGCTACCCTTCCCCTCTTGTTTCCTATTTTCTGAGACCCCCCTATCTGGGGATGTTTATTGCTTGCTGTATTAGATGATTTTCGCTGATTATAATACTTCTTACGCGCACTGTCATTTGTCAACTTAAGATTCCTGATGACTTTTTCTTATGCATGTGCAGTTAACAAGCTGTGGCCCTGTGTGGCCAACCTTTTTGTTTTCACGATGACTTAATGTGGCCCTGCGAGGCCATTTATCATTTATGTCCTGCTGACCTTTTTATTAAATAAAAAATTTTGAATACAAAAAAAAAAAAAAATGTGAAAAAAATACACTTTACACGTTGTAAATTATTGAAAATTCATATTTTATTGCATTTTTTGTTATAATATACAGACAGGTCATGACGTATACATATAATAATGACATATTATGAATCTGCCGAGTCTGACGGAAAGAACGATATATAATATGTCTGGGTCATATACTAAAATAAGCCTTCAAAACGCATTTAAACATGATGAGCAAAACCGGTAAAAATGACCTCAGCACAGAGGCGGGAAATGCCTCAGCAGCGAAAGGGTTAATTGATAGCTATAAATTTTCCAGAGAATTGAGTGATTTACATTTGAAATTATTAAGGGAACATGATGAACTTTGGAATGGCTTCATTTCCTGTAGTTACTGCCCTCCTGACTCGTGGTGTCTTGGCATTAAAGGGAGATTTTTCGCAGGTCCGGCTCCCTCCCCACCCCATAAAGATATTGTGCTGCAATTAACAGTGAATGGTTTTGCGCTACATAAATAAATAATTGTAACGTTATCGTTCTCTTCACATCCCGGTAGGGGCTTATACCAAAATCTGTAAAGGAACATTTTAAGAAAACCCAGTCTTGACGAGCGCTAAGGCACATTTCTGTAAACCACATTCTCTGCTCAGCTAAATGGATCCACCTCATTAAAATATTTGAATAAATAAAGGGACACACCCTGAGCACTCTACTGCTATAAAGTGGTCAGAGTGTGCGGAGCCTCCCCGTTCTCCTCCGTCACTGCTGCCCTGATCTGGCAGAAATTCTGAGTGGGTGCAGGGCTGGATTTATAACTAGGCAAAGAAAGCATGTGCCTACAGGCACCTGCCACAAGGGGGCGCTTTGCTCTGTAAAAATTTTTTTTAAATTTTTTACAATCATTTATACCACTGTATCTCTGGAACGCTAATGGCTAGGGGGACAAATAAGGTATCATTAGAAAGGCCTGATTATGTTTTTTCCAGGGATACCCAATATAACTAGGCTAGTTTTATGTAAAAATAACAAATAAAATATTATTTTTCACTTTTTATTCTATTATTTAGTTTACAGTTCTAAAGTGAACAGTGATGCCGCACTAACTCACCTACTCATTTCCCACACTGCCAGCAAGTGTGAAGCTGAAGATGCAACGCATTCTTTCATCAAAACCTAAACCGTGGCACTGCAGTGAGGAGAGACAGAGGGACTTTGGAACCTGCATCTCTGAATTGTACAGCGCACAAGGTTAAGTGAGGTGTCATTGGAAAGGTCAGAGTCTGGTCTTTACAATGATAACAGACATGACCATGTAATGCGTAAAAATAAAAAACTGAAAAAAAATTAAATGCAAAATGTAATGCTCTTACATATAAAACAAACAATGCCACTGCACTAACTCAACTGAGGCGACAGATTCTGCCCCCTTCCTTTGATCTGAGGACAGAGAGAAATGTTTTTTTCAGTTTTTTAAATAGTACTTTTTTAGTTTGCCCCAAAACGAAAATTTAAAAGGTCATTTTGGCATGTTTTTTTTTTGTTGGGGGAGGGGAATGCTCCACTTCTCTGTGCCTACAGGCTCCTGAGATGCAAATCTGGTCCTACCTGGATGAAGTGGAAGAGTTTCCTCCTCCCACCCATTGTCGCTAGCCAGGATTTTGAATTTTCTGCTGCCAGTTACCAGATCGGTCACCAGTGACATCAGCACCATTTGCCAGCTGGCTTTGCCATCTCTCAGACCACCCTCCAAAGCTGGCCACCAGAGCGAGGCATCCGATGGATCAGTTCTACGCTTGTGCCGCAACTCTGACCCATCGTACTGCGCAATCATCTGGCCAATTATCTAAGGGCAATAAGGGGGGGGGTTATTAGAGTATCCCTTTAAATATGATAGTATTTTTTTGCTGTCAGTTAGTCTCATCTTTTTGGGAGTTAATCACTTTTGAAACGTGAGTATTGCCAACCGCCATAACATGAACATATGTTCAAAATGGATACAGCACTGGCATAATGATAGACTGCAGGATTTCTCACGCGCAGCCCCCATCCTCTGGAACGCCCCCCCTCGTACGGTCAGACTTTCCCCTAGTTTCTCTTCCTTCAAGCACTCCCTTAAGACATTCCTATTTAGGGAAGCCTATCACCCGACTCACTGATGCAACCAGTTCATCCCTTTCACCAGTCCATCACTCCCACCTTGCAATCCATCACTCTCATCAGTCCATCACTCTCACCTTGCAGTCCATCACTCTCACCTTGCAGTCCATCACTCTCACCTTGCAGTCCATCACTCCCACCTTGCAATCCATCACTCTCACCTTGCATGCCATCACTCTCACCTTGCAGTCCATCACTCTCACCTTGCATTCCATCACTCCCACCTTGCAATCCATCACTCTCACCTTGCATGCCATCACTCTCACCTTGCAGTCCATCACTCTCACCTTGCAGTCCTCTCCTCCTGTTTCCACCCCAACCCTTCTAGATTGTAAGTTTCCATGGGAATAGGGCCCTCGTTTCCTCCTGTACTGTTTGTCAAATGTTGTTCAATGTATTATAACCCTGTCTACATTGTGCCCATTGTACAGCGCTGCAGAATATGCTGGCGTTCATAAATAAATAATAATAATAAGTATGACAGTACTGGCGGTCTGGAATGAAGAGGTCTAGGGTGATCTGTCACCAGGACCTCTTAATTAAACTTACAGTGCACCGCCATCTTGGTGACCGCATTGGCACACACTGTGGTCCAATCAGAGCTGCCAAAGATTTAATATGTCAGGTGAGATCAGAGGAGCCTTAACTCTAACTCCCAATAAATTTCAGTACTCCAAACATTAACATTACGATCCAACTTATGTCTGATTTGGGGTGACAAATGACTCTCTGGGTTCAGTCATTGAACAATGCTGGCCCAAGCACATTTTATGTATATATAAATATATATATATATACTGTATATGTACAGGGTTATTCAAAGAGAATCGAAAAGTCACCGTACGTTCGGTGACTTTTCGTTCGCTTCAATTCGGCGTGATTCGGCGATCCTATTTCGGCGACCCTGCTGTGTATTCAGCAAGCAACACAGGGTCCCCGAAGTGCAAGGAAACCCTGCCGCAAACCAGATGAACACTCATCGGCAACCCGCCAAACACTCACTAAAACCCGTAAAACAGCTGGATTAACCCCGCCGAACACGCCAGAGGAACCCGAGCAGCTGGCAATCACAGCGCAGAGCAGACGCAGGAAAAAGCCAACACCGCAGACGAATGGAGTGAAAAAAACAAAAAAACAGTACGCTTGAATGTTTGAAAAGTGAAACGCTGTTTGCAAAGAAACTGCTGAGCGAAAATGTCTGAAATTTACATATAAGATCCAATGAATGATAATAAAAAAGGGCTGTTACAGAAAAAAGAAAAAACGATTGGAAAAAAAAAACAGAATTTTTTTCACAAAAAAACCCATAAAATACCTAAAAGATCCTAAAAAATCTATACATAAAGAGCCTTTTTACTGCAGAATATTATAATCAACAATTTATTAGATATTGAATTAAAACGGGAATATTTTTAACATTGAAGCCTATGGGATTCGCCTGAATAAATCTGCCGAATGAAACCACCGAACAGCAGGGTTTTTGGCAACTTTTCACTGCTGGTTTCTGTTCTCTGAATAGACGAAGCATTGCTTCTCTATGGGGATTTCACTGCCCTTGAACAGGCACCGAACACCGTATGTGCAGGCAATTCGCCAACATTTGGCGAACTGCCAAGGTAACTGTATGCTGAATTTCACTGTTCAGTTACCTTTCGGCCACAATTCGGATCTCTTTGAATAACCCTGATAATCTCATTTAAATTGTGGTGAAGGGCAAAAAGTGACATTAACCCTTTCGCTGCTGAGGCTTTTCCCGCCCCTGTGCTGAGGTCATTTTTTACCTGTTTTGCGCATCATGTTTAAACGTGTTTTGAAGGCTTATTTTAGTATATGACATCGACATATTATATATCGTTCTTTCCGTCAGACTCGGTAGATTCATAATATGTCATTATTATATGTATACGTTATGTCATGTTTGTATATTATAACAAAAAATGCAATAAAATATGTATTTTCAATAATTTACAGCGTGTAAAGTGTTTTTTTCCACATTTTAACATGCGAGCAATTGCGGTTATATTTTGTATGGGGTGCGCTTGTTAAAAAAATTAGAGATGGGGTCTCGTTACATTTTTTTTGGGGGAAAATGACACCATTTTTAACAAACGCACCGCATACAAAAATCGTTAATGCAGCATCATTGTTCACATTATAATTGAAATGGGAACAATATTGCTGCATTAACAAACCAAAAAAATAAAAAAAAAGTGTTTATTTTTTTTTTTTTTATTTTTTTTTTTTTAATTTTTTTTTATTTTTATTTTTATTTATTTATTTTTTTTTACAATTTTTTTTACTTTCATGTTTGGTATCGTTGGAACGGCCATGCTCTGGCCGATCCAACGATATCAAAATTTAACCCCTAACTGCCACGGATCGGGAGATAGGGAGTTCATTGGAACTCCCTATCTCCACAGTTCGTGGCAGTTAGGGGTTAATGCTAGGACTGGCGTCATCGTGCTGCGCACGATGACGCCAGTCCTCTGGGGGAGTTCCCGGAAGCTTGGCCGACATCCAAGATGTCGGCCAGCTCCCGGGAAGGATCGCAAATCGGCGCTTTTCAGCGCCGATTTGCGATCCAGCTCCCCAGGGGTTAATGCCAGGCATCATTTGGAAGGGCAGGCTGTGCCCTTCCAAATGATGCCTGGGTTAAGCCCCTGTGAGCCGCCGATCGGGAGGGAGAGAGGTCCGAAGGACCTCCCCCCCCTCCCTTTCAGGCGCCTCCTCCGCACATGCGGGGGGGGGCGCCTGAATTAGGTGTCATCGCGGGGGCGCGATGACACCTAATAATGGCGGCCACTGCTCCGGATGCCGGGCTGACATCCAGGATGTCAGCCCGCACCGGAGGGGCCAGCGATCGGCCGGTACCCGGCCGAACGCTGACCCCAATGCGAGGACGCGCTCAGCGCATCCTCCGCATACCAGCGGCAATGCTGAGGACGCGCTGAGCGCGTCCTTAGCATTGAAGTGGTTAAAAGCCTCCACATAGCAAACAATAAAGTTTATTATTCATCCCAGGAATTTACACATCCCAGCAATTCAGGGAACTGCATCCCAGAGCTCACGTGCTAAATTCCCCATACGCAGCAAGGAACTCTGGGTAAGACATGCAAATGACGTCTGCAATTTCCCACTTTTTTGCATCCTGGGTCTGTTTTAACACAGATCCCTCTTACCAGTTCCATGCCATACTAGATGGCTTTTCTTTTTTTTTTTTAAGCAAAGGTCAGGTTTATGTAACAGGTCACAGCCGCTCCGGTACAGCTGTTTTGGGCTTATTATGCCCTCATCAGCAGGGGATAGACTGTATATATATATTTGCTTTGACATATAACATCTGGCACTCTCCTGCAGTTCCAGGCTTGGATTGATTTCGGTATATATAGTAAAACCTCTGGCTTCCTCCTCGTTTGTAGAAGCTGGTGCGATCTCGGGGTCACTGACTTTATCCATTGCGGAGGGTTAAGGGGCATCTATTTATCTGTCCATGTGAATACCGATGGGATGAGTAATATTAATAAGAGTACACTCGGCACAGCAGTCGTGACGTATCATTCCTTGTAATCACTTTATCATTATTGTAATTAGCAGGCGCTCTTAATCCCTACTGCTGCTTCAGACGTAGGATCCACGGTGACGCAGGGAGCGCAGCTGTGCCTCACCTGTGCCACGCACAATAATGTGCCCTAATGCTGCCCCTGCGCGTACGCTGCTGGAGTGTTTCCACTGCCACGGCACCAGTTTGCCTTCCCTCTACTTTATTATCATATGAAAAATGGGCCAAAGTGTCACCGTGTTTTAAATAGGGTCACTGTGTGTGCTATCTACATCCCTGTGCCACCGTCATTCCTCAGGTGATCATTCCTGATCCCCCCTGGCGATGCCTATCACGGAGCTCGGGATAGGCCATTCGATAGGAAGGGGTGAGCAAGGCCTTGGTTGTGTAGGGTGCCCCAAAATGCAAGTTATCAATAACAATGGGAATCATGCCACTTTGCCCGGGCAGTTTAGTACGCCCGAAGTTGTGAGACAGGAGGAGCTTTTCCTGGTGCACACAACCGGACCACCTTATGATGGGAGTCCCTCATTGGCATCTAGGGGTGTGTGTGTCTGTCTGAATTAGGCAGTGTTCAGGGGAGGCCTGGCAAAGGGGGTGAGGGGATAATTGGCCCCCTGGGCCACTAGCATATAGGGCCTGTGAGCCACAAGTTCATAGCCCCACTCCCAATTAAATACAATGGGTCCTATTACAATCTTCACGCAAACGTCAGCGCGTGCGCAAAAACGTATTAACGCGAGGGGAAAAACCGTTTGCGCTGAACGTCGTATTACAATGTCAGCGCAACAAACGCACGTATACATCTACCGCGGGTGAACCTGAGTGAACGCTGCGCGAGCTTACTGTACGTTGCGCGTCCTACACTTAAAATTGTGAGCGCAAATGCGTTTGTGCGCTGGTACGCGGATGGTATTACATTATATGCGCAGTTTGTAACGCACAGCCGTTGCGCGCATAATTTTAGCAACTCCTAAAAGCTGGTGTTAACGGCAAATTCTATCAACCTGCCGAACCCAAATACACCAGCCCAGAAAAAAATACGCAGCAAAGTATAGTTACACATTCTACACATACCCAACTTCTCCATTTTATTGGCTTGGGTGTGTTTTTTATATTGATGCAGAATATATGCGCAGATTGACTTGATTGACAGGCGCAAAAATTTAACGTGAGACAATTGTGGTTTTTATTTCTGATTGGCTGAATCGCATGAAAAAAACAGTTTGCACACTGATTTCTGCACGCAATGTTTTTGCGCGTCCCTTTTACGCACATTATTTTTTGACGGATGAAAAAATTCGCGAGGATTGTAATACCAGCGTTGAGTTATGCGCGCTAACGTTTAACGCTTCGTGCAAAAATTCACGCGTTGCGCGTGCGTTTTTGCGTGAAGAATGTAATAGGGCCCATTTGCAACAGGGTTGACGTTCCTGGAGGGATCAGCCAAATGACAAATGATTTAGGTAAACTAAAAAAATGGTCAGAGCTGTGGCAATTGAGTTTTAATGTGGATAAGTGCAAGATAATGGACCTGGGACGTAAAAACCCAAGGGCTGAATATAGAATATTTGATACATCTGAGGGTTGGGATTTAGGGGTTATTATTGCAGAGGATCTAAGGGTAAGTAGTCAATGTAATAGAGCAGCAGGAAATGCTGGCAGAATGCTTGGTTGTGTAGGGAGAGGTATTAGCAGTAGGAAAAGGGAAGTGCTCATGCCACTGTACAGAGCACTGGTGAGACCTCACTTGGAGTACTGTGTGCAGTACTGGAGACCGTATCTCCAGAAGGATATAGACATCTTAGAGAGAGTTCAGAGAAGGGCTACTAAAATGGTGTACGGCTTGAAGGAGAAAAGTTACCAGGAAAGGCTTAATGATCTTAACATGTACAGCTTGGAAAAAAGACGAGACAGAGGAGATATGATAGAAACATTTAAATACGTAAAGGGAATCCACAAGGTAGAGGAAGGGAGTATATTTAAAAGGAAACAAAGTAGCAAAACAAGAGGACATAGTCTTAGATTAGAGGGGCAAAGGTTTAAAAGTAACATCAGGAAGCATTATTTTACTGAGAGGGTGGTGGATACATGGAACAGTCTTCCAGTAGAAGTGGTAGAGGCCAAAACAGTAATTGAATTTAAGCAGGCATGGGATAGGCATAAGGCTATCCTAAACAAAAGATAAATCCAGGTAAAGTATCCATGTAATTGGGCAGACTAGATGGGCCGAAAGGTTCTTATCTGCCGACATTTTCTATGTTTCTATGTTTCTATATGAGGTGCGTTAGAATATCTATACACATCATAACAGGAGTGAGGCTGCCAAGGGGTTAATTTACTCATTAGTAAAATTATAGAGATTATATTGGCACCAATTAGATATTTCTGTGGAGATTTATATTTATAAAAAACATTGCAGAAAAATGGACACAATAATAGGGTAATATAACTTGAAGTAGGGACATTTAATTAATATCGAATTGTATACTGTATATATAGATATAAAATTCTATGAGGAAAAACAGGAAACGGTAAATAAAAGGTGTGAGATGTGCTTTAATGTTATATTTTGGGGGGTTGCAGCAGGGCTGTTTGCTAGTAATTCCCCCCCCCCCAGACTGGCATTTGGCAGCCCTCTTCCTGCAGTGTTAGTATGGCTTCCCTATCTTCAGGACAAGAACATGAGGTGAATAAAATAGAATTACATATTAATGGAGAATTCGTAATAGCACGGCTTCGGAAAAGGAAATGATAAATGCAGATTGTTTGAATAAAACATGAACATCTATCCACCGAGAAGCGGCAGGCGTTGGGCTCGTTCCTCCGGACACGGGAGCACTCAGTGTCTATCTATAGACATTGGCTGACTTTCCTTAATGTGCCCGTCGTGCTGACACACTGTGCGAAACGTTCCAGCGTTTTGTCTTTTTTTTTTAAAAAAAAAAAAGATTGGTATGAAACTCTCACCTACCCTGCACGCGGCCAAAAACTTCATAATCTACCGACAGCAGCTTTTTTGAGGCGTTAGCCGGGGTAGACATGGTTGCAAAAGTGAGGGCAAGTGCCAGGCTCACAACGGCGCGCATGGAGGCAGCTGCAGGTCTTTACCAGCTTGTAGCTCATGTTACTGGTGTCACAAGGCCCAGGGACACCAACCAGGGACGGGGCGGCTGACACTTCCATCTGGTCACATTTGCGCGTCCATCTGACCACCACCCATATCCCATTAACCACTCCACTGCCTGATCAATAAGTAGTGACAATAAGTCATGGACTAGGTCTAGATCAAGGCTGTCAAACTCCCCTGTGTTTATTTCCTACAATTCCCAGAATACTTTGAATGCAATAAATCAGAGGCGCGTTCAATACCACAGCCGCTGCAAGCTGCTGCAAGTTAGCAACTTGCCATTGAACGCTGTTCTGCCACTCAGCGCTCAGCACTGCTAATTTAGCACTTGCAGCGGCTGAGGTATTGGAGGGCCGTAATTGCCCACCCCTGCAATAGATGAACAGGAAATTATGGGAGTTGTGGTTCAGAAACATCGGGGGGGGCCAGAGCTTGACAGCCCTGGTCTAGATCACTAGATGTCAATTTTTTATTGATTATTGATTTGGAGAAATGGACATATCAGTCCGTGATCTGTAATCTCGGCTGGTGTTCCAAGTTTGGAGAATGCTTCAAGTTTTAATGTTTTCGGTTTTTATCTTACACTCTTGGCATTGTCTTTCCGGATTTCCTTAGGATCTGGTGCTCTCTACTGACGGAACTAGGACATGCTGTTTGAAAAAAAAAAATCTCAATTTCCTGGATGTTTGCAATGAAGCTTTAAATGAGTTACACATACAGGGTTATTGAGAGAGAGGTGAAAACCAGGAGAATGACTGGAGAAGTGAAAATTCTAGGTCAAAGTAGCCAAACCAGAAATAGTCTCCCATTTATCACACTTTCCAAATCGGCTATTTGGTCTAGAATCTAGATTGTTCATTCTCCTGGCAATTCTTCTGGTTTTCACCGCTCTCTGAATAACCCTGACAGTTACACAGGCTGAAAAAAGCTGTGAGTCCATCGAGTTCAGCCTTTCATGCATCACCTACTGCTGTTGATCCAAAAGAAGGCAAAAAAAACCCAGTCTGAAGCGCTCGCCAATATGCAACATACTGGGGAAAAATCCTTCTTGATCCCAGATGGCGTCAGATTTCTCCTTGGATCAAGACGTTTTTACCCACATATTAAATATTATAACCCTGAATATTATGTATTCCACGGCTGTCAAACTCACAGACCTCCACATGTTTATTGCTTGCAATTCCCAGAATTCTTTGAATGAAATAGATGGCCAGGGAATCGTGGGAGTTGTAGTTCAGAAACATTTGGGGTCAGGCGTGCACAGGGGATGTGCATAGTGTGCCCAGGCAAACCCTAATGTTGGGTGTAGAGGTCCTGTTTCAACTCCTACATTGACATTTTAGATGTCCCTTACTTGGTTCATGATAAATAGCATAAAAACTGACTATATCTCTGATTACAGGTTTGGTATTTCTAATGAAAAAATGTGCATTTTGTGCAAAATATTCTAAATATACATTTTCAATTAATAAATGTTCCATGGGTGCACACACTAATGTAATGGGCTACGCACGCCAGTGTTTGGGATCCATAGGACCATGTACAAGCTTGCTTGAATGGGGTCGCGCATGTGTGACAAAATCACTTAACACCAGGGTTTAAGAGCGTCTGTTCATTTCTGAAAGAAGAGGAGGATGTGCTACACTATATTGCCAAAAGTATTCGCTCACCCATCCAAATAATCAGAATCAGGTGTTCCAATCACTTCCATGGCCACAGGTATATAAAATCAAGCACATAGACATGCAGACTGTTCTTACAAACATTTGTGAAAGAATGGGTCGCTCTCAGGAGCTCAGTGAATTCCAGCGTGGAACTGTGATATGATGCCACCTGTGCAACAAATCCAGTCGGGAAATTTCCTCGCTCCTAAATATTCCACAGTCAACTGTCAGCTGTATTATAAGTACATGGAAGTGTTTGGGAACGACAGCAACTCAGCCACAAAGTGGAAGGCCATGTGAACTGACGGAGCGGGGTCAGCAGATGCTGAGGCGCATAGTGCGAAGAGGTCGCCAACTTTCTGCAGAGTCAATCGCTACAGACCTCCAAACTTCATGTGGCCTTCAGATTAGCTCAGCAACAATGCGCAGAGAGCTTCATGGAGTGGCTTTCCATGGCCGAGCAGCTGCATCCAAGCCATACATCACCAAGTGCAATGCAAAGCGTCGGATGCAGTGGTGTAAAGCACGCCACCACTGGACTCTAGAGCAGTGGAGACATGTTCTCTGGAGTGACAAATTGCGCTTCTCCATCTGGCAATCTGATGGACGAGTCTGGGTTTGGCGGTTGTCAGGAGAACGGTACTTGTCTGACTGCACTGTGCCAAGTGTATATTTTGGTGGAGGGGGGATTATGGTGTGGAGTTGTTTCTCAGGAGCTGGGCTTGGCCCCTTTGTTCCAGTGAAAGGAACTCTGAATGCTTCAGCATACCAAGACATTTTGGACAATTCCATGCTCCCAACTTTGTGGGAACAGTTTGGAGCTGGCCCCTTCCTCTTCCAACATGACTGTGAACCAGTGCACAAAGCAAGGTCCATAAAGACATGGATGACAGAGTCTGGTGTGGAAGAACTTGACTGGCCTGCACAGAGTCCTGACCTCAACCCAATAGAACACCTTTGGGATGAATTAGAGCGGAGACTGAGAGTCAGGTCTTCTCGTCCAACATCAGTGTGTGACCTCACAAATGCGCTTCTGGAAGAATGGTCAAAAAATCCCATAAACACACTCCTAAACCTTGTGGACAGCCTTCCCAGAAGAGTTGAAGCTGTTATAGCTGCAAAGGGTCGACCGACGTCATATTGAACCCTATGGATTAGGAATGGGGTGTCACTTAAGTTCATATGCGAGTCAAGGCAGGTGAGCGAATACTTTTGGCAATATAGTGTAGGTTGGAATAGATTGTTCCCCTGTAGGGAGCCGCAATTTATCAGCTCCTAAATAAAGTGTAAATAGCGACTAGAGGCTTGATTTAATTCAGCCTGATGGCCGAAATGGGGACCTTTTTCCGCTGCCGCATTTCAGTCATTTTTCAGATCGGGAGATTCAAATGTGGCTTTACCGGCATTTCAACTCCGGATATAAATTCAGATAATATATGGGCTCTTGCAGCTACACTTTCCAATGGAAATGTCGTATTTAGCGATTCAATTCTATTTTACCGGTATGTCGAACTCCAAAAAAATTACAAACGCTGAAAGGTGCTGATAAATGGATTTTCAGGCAGGGGAATAAAAGGAATTAGATGGAAATCTGTTTTTAAACATCAGATATTTCTAAAAGTCATGCTTAAAGGCTAAAATCGATATGACGCTGGCCGAAAACAAGCATCTTTTTTTTTGGTCGTTCTACCAGTCCGCTTTTTTTTCAGACCAGTGACATTTGCCGAATATTGGCTCCAGCCGAATTTTTTCAATAGAATCAACCAATTATTTCAAAAAACAAATATCGATAATATTTTTTTTTCTTTTTAATGCCTGATGGAATTTAATCCAATCCCGTGGTGGAAATCGGCCTTAAGTGCACAAGGTACTGGAAGAGTTAATTGGCAATAATCTCATCTAAACGTTACCCCAAACTAGGTGCCCTGTACAGAAACAAATCCTGCCTGAGCCCCGCGGTAAGAAAGCAGATTGTACAACAAATGCTTATGCCGGCTATTGAATACGGAGATGTAGTGTATGCATCCGCCCCGCAAACGCACCTTCAGAAACTTACTACATTGTATAACTCATTCTGCCGCTTTGCATTACAATGTAACTACATGACACACCATTGTGACATGTTAAAAGAGCTAAACTGGCCGTCACTGGAATCTAGACGCACCCTTCACCTTTCCAACCTGGTGTTTAAGAGCTTTTCTGAGAAGCTGCCACCCTACCTGAATAGACTGCTTCCCCCAGCAGTTCCCTCACCCTATAACCTCCGATCCAGGACCAGCACCTTACTTGCAATACCACAATACAAAAAGAAAGTGTCTCGATCCTCATTTTCCTACAGAGCACCGCAGTTATGGAATAACCTCCCAGACACCATCAAATCTTCCCCCAGTCTTAAGTCACTCAAGAGCTCCCTATTAACATACCTCAATACAGAATGCACCTGTAAACATGTAACATAGTGACTATATACAGAATGCACCTGTAAACATGTAAAATAATGACTATTTCCTACATATTTATTTTCTGTTAATCTGTATATTTGTGTTTTTAATATCTTGCATTGTATTACTTTATATTTCTGTAACGACTGTAACAATTCAATGATCTTGAACCCAGGACATGCTTGAAAAGGAGAGAAATGTCAATGTATCCTTCCTGGTAAAATACTTTACAAATAAATAAATAATCTGCCACAACAGCTGAGCCACAAGGGGAATCTACTTATCGGCTCACTTGTTAACCATATTGGTTTGCTAGGAGTAGGGCCTTTAATGTATATAAGTATGATGGCGGCACCCAGAGCTGCAACCAGATAAGTACCAGTTAGCAATTAATTATCAAGGGATGAGATGTTGTAGCGACCTTTTTGATCAATGTGATATTCATCCCCTGGTGGGAAATCACTGAGAAAGTGAATTTGACCACTACTGGTCAATTTAACTGATGTAGCTCTTTAACAGCCAAGAGCAAACCTGCATATTGGCCCATTAATCTATAGTCCACATTATTTCCAGCAGTTAGGCAACGGTCTGCTAGGTGGCGCTACAAGTTGAGATGTTTTTGGTATACTGATGTCTGATTAAACGTTACAAAATGAATCTCATAATTGTTGTATGGAGGGAGGTATCCATGCATGGGCCAACTAGGCCTGGGCCCACCCAGAGTGACAGATAAAGTGGGACTGAATCCTTAGAGGGTTATTTAGATGGTGCTTTCTCGTTCAGCGCACTTCGGCAATTCAAGTTCACTGACCCTGCAGTGAATTCACTATTCACCACAGGGTCCCCCAAGTGCGCCTTACGTGGAGCCGCTGAAGACCGCCGATCAGCACAATGGAACTTTGCTATTCTTTAAAAATGCATGAAAATGTGTGGAAATAATAATATAAAGAAATAATAAAAGTTATATAAAAAAAAAAAGGTCTGTTACAGAATAAAAAACTTGCGGGAGCTTACTGTACTTTGCGCATCTTATGCCTAACATGGGGGGCGCAATCATTAATTAGCGCTTCAATAAGTGAGTAGGGATGGGCCGAACACCCCCGTGTTCAGTTCGTATTCGAACTCGAATATTTGAAAAAGTTAGAATTCGAACGAGAACACGATTCGAACGCAATGCAAGTCAATGGACTCAAACGTTCGAAAATTAAGGTGCCTTCCAAGAGGGCATATATGCAATATATTGGTCATAAAAGGTGTAAGGGGGTCCGGGTACTGCCCTGGAGGACAGGAAACAATGAAAAGCAATTTTTTTAAAAAAAAGCGTTTTTAACCAAAAACGTTTTTTTGAGCCATTTCACCGCTGTGCGTTGAGCTAATTTTTACTGCTTTTGCTCATGTTTAAACGCGATTTGAAGACATGGGAAATGTTCGAGCAACAACGAGTGGGAAAAATTACGATCTTAACACAAACGTTAACGCTCACTTGCATGAGAATTAACATTTGCTGCGGCGTTCATCGCATATTTGTAACGATACCCCAGGACAGACCTGGTAGGATCCCTGGTAACAGACCTCTAACCCTCCGATCCTTAGGATGGTCGGGACTCGGGGCCACTAAACCTAACCTCTAGCAGCCACACAGGCCAGGGAGACATCACCAACAATATACACCACAGACTGAGATCAATATATGCTTGTACTGCGCTATAGTATATGGCAGGATGAAAGCGCACCAGCAGTAACAAGCAGCGGAATATACCAGACAGGGGTGCAGAGCGAGAGTAGTTGTTATAACAAAACTGGGTCAGCAACGTTTAGGCACTTGTACTGTGCTACTGTATATGGTGAGAATCGGCGCAAACCAGTAGCAACAGGAGGCAAACAGAACAGGCAGGGAGTACACAGAGAGAATAGTCAAATGGCAGGCAAAGCCGGCAACAGATCGGGTCCTCAGAACAAGCAGGGTCAGTAACAATTATACAAACTGATTCGGTAAGCTAGCGATGCGGGAATGAAACTCCACGGCAAGGCGAGGTGTAAGCGTGCGCTCCTGATTTAAAGGTCCCGGCGGCACCGCATCATCACGCTGCGCCCTGCCCCCTGTTCACTCACAGCTGCGCCAGGTGCCGCCGGAGCTTCTGGCATTCGGCCAGCTGGCGGGACCATGCGTCCGGGGCCCCCCGATCACTACCCGGGGCCCTGGATGTCACAATATTACAATCCAGACGCAAACGGGTTAAGTAACCAAATTTGCAAGAAGAATAATTAATGCAGCATATGAATCCTCACACTGCCGGGCAGCACCTCTACTGTCTGACGCTAGCTTTTACCGGCGCGCTGTGTGCAGCTTCTGAGAAGATACGCTATTAGTGTAGCGGGGAAGCCAGCTGCGCATTTTGCATCGCTCCTTCTACACTAAGGCTAGGGTCAGACGAGCGTGATTTCTACGGACTGTACGTCCGTGCACACGGACGTACGTCAGTACGGAAGACGCAGTAGTGGCCACACAGTCCGTTTTTTTCACTGACGTATATTTTGACGGATGTAGGAGGGAAAATAAAATAAAAAGCAAAACCATTTTGTCCGTGAAAAATGCTGGACGTATAAATGCAGTCCGTCTGACCAGATTCCATCACTCACACACAAAGCTATGCGGACGTTGCGGACGCAGCGCACTTTGTGCAGCCGTTCTAGGGGTTGTACGTTCTTGCCTGCCTTGCGTCCGTGGGCCGCGGCCGTTGTGCGTCCGCAGTTCAGTGCGGACGTACTTCATGTGTCAGGCTCCAATGGGCTTCCTGTCATGCTATCACGGACGTACTTTTAGGCGCAATCACGGACGTGAACACTACGCTCGTCTGACCCCAGCCTAATAGCATATCTTCTTAGAAGCTGCACACAGCGCGCCGGTGTATGCAGCTTCTAACAGCGTGGGAGACGGGAGGCTGCGCTTGTTGGTGGATCCAGGAATCAGGTGAGTAATAGAAAGAACAAAAAAAAAGTTTTATTTTATGTTCCTTGGGACATTTAAAAATGTCCTCGGATTTTAGTTTTTTTTAGAAATGTGTCACCTTACCTTAGCCTGGTGGTCAGTCAGTGGGGGCTCCCTGGATCCTGGTTGTGGGGGGGGGGTCTGCCATGGCCGCAGGTGCAGTGGCTCTTTCCCTGCTCCACCTCTCGTGCACCCGGCCGGCCTGCCCGCACAGTTGCAGTTCTGTCATCCGGCAGCCTCATGCTCCTCAAGGGATCCTTGGGAGGCCCCGGCGGGCTGCCCTCTACAGTGCCTGATTAGAGGGCCTCGTCTGCCTGATGTTTTAGCAACAAGATTGTTTTATCCCATAGACTTCAATGTTAAAAATATTTCCATTTTAATTCAATATGTAATAAACCTTTGCTTATAATATTCTGCAGTAAAGAGTCTCTTTATTTTTAGAATTTTTTTAGGATTTTTTAAGCATTTTTTTAAAAATAATTCTAATTTTTTTTTCAAACTTTTTACGAAAGGCCTTAAAAGTTCGTAGTTTGCGAACTTTCGAACAGCCGATGTTCGATGCAAACATCGAACCGATTCGAACCGGCAGCCCATCCCTATAAGTGAGGTGTTACAAACTGCAGGTGCAAATTACAGTCGGGATGTGGAGAGCCAAAGGTTAGCACCTCCTAAAAGCTGGTGTTAATGTCCTAAATGTCTGAAAGTATGTGGACACCGCTACAAATTACTGAGTTCAGGTGTTTAGAAAGACCTACCAAAATGAAATCTATGCCGACTGTGACAGAAGATGGGGCATGGTCCTGGGGGTGTATATGTTCCCCCAACAGTGCTGCAGTGTGGGCTTTGCTCAGGAGAACAGTACCAGAATGCACCAGAGTCCATTATGGAGGAGGGATATTTGTGTTTGGCTGTTTTCCAGTGTTTGTGTCTGGCTTCCCAGTTCTAGCAACGGGTCATCTCAATGGTCCTTGAGATTAAGGCATTTTAGACAATTTGGCGCTGCAAACCTATGTGACATCAGTTTTGGGTACGCTGTTTCCAATTTCATGAAGACCTGCTTTGATGAGACGGGTATGGAAGAATTTGAGAGGCCTCACAGAGCCATTACCTTTATACCGTCAAAGGCCTTCAGCATGGATCGAAACGCTCATAGGCATACCCTATCATCCAACATCAGCAACCCCACAAGCGCTGTTTTGGCTGAACGGACAATAAACACTTAAAAACCTTCCCAGAAGAGTGGCTGGTGGTGTAGCCTCAAGTGGAGCAATTCTAAATTGATGCCATGGAGATGGTTGTCCAGCAAGCTCATGTAGGTGTGATGCTCAGCTGGCCAATTAGTGTACATCCGTGGTTCCCAACCCTGGTTCTCAGATGACCCTAACAGGCCAGGTTTTAAGGATTACCTTGGGGAAATGCAGACTGAATCCTGCAATCACTGAGCAGCAAATCATATCCCCTGTGCTGTTCTTCACATATCTGGCAAACCTGACCTCTTAGGGGAACACGAGGAGCAGGGTTGGGAACCACTGGTGTACATCATCAAAGAGACTCTGGCAATGGCTGGCATAAAATACTGCTTCAGGTCCTGCATGTAGAATGGTTACAAAATCATTCTTTACCGAAATCCATTGTGGAAACACTGGGTGAAGAGTAAAACCAAATTTGCAAAATGATGCAACATGACTAAAGTGGTCAAAAACCATAAATCTCAATGACACATAACGCAAAGCTGTCTCAAGTGTATACGCAAACCAGAAAGACTGATTTCATACATCATTTATTACCAGTTATCAATGTGGAAAGCTGGGTGTAGTCAATATTATCTCTACGCTTGGTACCCATTGAATGGTCCTGCCATGACTAGAACACCAGCCGCTTGCGTTGACGCATCAGGATACACGGAGCCCAAACTAGAGTGTTTCTAGTGAAATGTAGGACAGGTGTCAGGCAGGTAATTCCGGTCTTTTGTTGCAGCGGTGCATTATTATTTCCCATATCAGCAGAAAACACTCGGACTATTTTTACTTCACTTTCCTGCAGAAGGGGCCTTGTGTGACCTTGTCAGGATTAATCCATCTGCACATGTAGCTTCGTGAGACATTGTTATCCACGTTCTATGCTACCTACGACCTTTGCAGACCTTTTCCTTATGTGAAATACATTTTATATATTTTACTCCTGCTACTGAATGCAAATATCCGCTTCACTAAACAACGAGCAGAAAGTTTGTGTTGTAATACATATCATCATCATATGCATATGTACAATGAGGTGGGAAAATGATATGATCCCCTGCTGATTTTGTACGTTTGCCACTGACAAAGAAAAGATCAAACAGTGAGAAACAGAACAGATATGAACAACAAAAAATCCAGAAAAACGCATTTCAAAAAGTTTTAAATAGATTTGCATTTTAACCTCCCTGGCGGTCTGATTTTTTTCTTCAAATTTTGGATCTAAAAGTGTTTCAATTTTTTTGGAAAGGAAATGTGTTGTTTTATATAGTAAGCCTGTAATAATTAGGAATAACTCTCTGAAATCCGTGCACACAAGAGTCTAGTAACCACACGCAGACAGATAAAGTTTGAAACACGAAATAATAACTTATTATCCCAAAAATAATTATTCAAAATAATGCAAATAAATTATATTCAATAATATAATCAAACCAAAAACGCAATCTTTCAGAAGAAAAGGGTGCAATATAATAGAGGATTTATCATCAAAGCAGCTTTACAGAAATAAAAAGCACATAAAAATTGTTTCTCAAATATAATAGGGCCTTCGCTGGTGCTTGCCCAGCTTCATCAGTTGGATCTGGGCAAGCACCAGTGAAACATGGGACTGTTTACTTTTTACCATTTTACAGTAATTTTTACAGTTTCAAAATATATATTTTTTTCCAGTTTTCAAATTTGTCGCCTGGTCCCGCCCCCCTGCGTCGCGTGGCTCGCAGGGAGCAGAACCAGGAAGCAAGTCGCCAGCCACCGCAAATCGCGATCACACTGCGGTGACTGCGGGGGGACGGCGAGGGAGCGCAGGATGAGGTGAGTATACAGCCCTAGTGTGGCTCGGGGTTATTGATCGCGGTAGCAAAATTCAACCCTGAGTCACACTTGGGAATACCGCCAGGCAGTTTAATGAGTAAAATAAGTATTTGATCCCCTAGCAATCAGCAAGATGTCTGTTTCTCAGGTGTCTTTTTGTAAGGCGCGTCGCCGACGGCGTAAGAAAAAGCCTAGCGCTGCCTCATAGTGATGAGACTCTCAATAGTATTGCCAGTATTCACCTCCTACCATGCAGCGCTCAGGTGTTGTTTAAGTCAACTGATCACCCTGCATAAAACCAGGCCACACCTGAAGCCCAATGCTTCCACATTGTCTTGGAAATATCCAAGCTGCAAGGAGCTACCTGCTGTTTCTCCAAGAATCCTATGACCCATACTCTGCTGGATCCTATCCTCTCAAGGCTATCCCTGTTATAACTCTCCTGGACTTATTATTTGCAAATCTCCTGGATCTCCTATTTACTTACAGACCTCTGGATTTATTATCCTCCTGGATCTCCCAAATTTACCTTACCTGGATTATAAGGATTTGCCCATATCTCTAAGGACTCAGATACAGTTGCAAGAAAAAGTATGTGAACCCTTTGGGATTACGTGGAGTTTTGCATGAATTGGTCATAAAATGTGCTCTGATCTTCATCTAAGTCACAACAATTTCAAAAACACATTCTGCTTAAAATAATACAACACAAACAGTATATGTTTTCATGTGTTTATTGAACATAACATGTAAACATTCACAGTGCAGGGTGGAAAAAGTATGTGAACCTCTAGCCTAATGACTTCTCCAAGAGCTAATTGGAGCCAGGAGTGAGCCAACCTTGAGTCCAATCAGTGTGATATTATTGGATGTGTTGCTGAAAGCTGTCCTGCCCTTTAAAAACACACACCAGTTTTGGGTTTACTGGTTTCAAGAAGCACTGCCTGATGTGAACCATGCCTCGAAGAAAAGAGCTCTCAGAAGACCTACGATCAAGAATTGTTGACTTGCATGAAGCTGGAAAGGGTTACAAAAGTATCTTCAAAAGCCTTGATGTGAATGTGTCCACGGTAAGACAGACTGTCTACAAATGGAGAAAGTCCAGCATTGTTGCTACTCTCCCTAGGGGTGGTCGTCCTGTAAAGAGGACTGCAAGAGCACAGCGCAGAATGCTTAATGAGGTAAAGAAGAATCCTAGAGTGTCAGCTAAAGACTTACAGAAATCTCTGGCACATGCTAACATTTTTGTTGACACATCTACAATAAGGAAAACATTAAACAAGAATGGAGTACATGGGAGGACACCACGGAGGAAGCCATTGCTGTCCAAAAGGAATATTGCAGCACGTTTGAAGTTTGCAAAAGAGCACCTGGATGTTCCACAGCACTACTGGCAAAATATTCTGTGGACAGATGAAAGCAAAATTGAGTTGTTTGGAAAAAACACACAACGCTATGTGTGGAGAAAAAAAGGCACAGCACACCAACATCAAAACCTCATCCCCACTGTAAAACATGGCGGAGGGAGCATCATGGTTTGGGGCTGCTTTGCTGCCTCAGGGCCTGGACGGATTGTTGTCATTGATGGAAAAATGAATTCCAGAGTTTATCAAGACATTTTGCAGGAAAATGTAAGTCCATCTGTCTGCCAACTGAAGCTCCGCAGAGGATGGGTGATGCAACAGGACAATGACCCAAAGCATACAAGTAATTCAACAAAAGAATGGCTTCAACAAAACAAAATACGCCTTCTGGAGTGGCCCAGTCAGAGTCCTGACCTCAACCCAATTGAAATGCTGTGGCATGACCTTAAGAGAGCGATTCACACCAGACATTCCAAGAATATTTCTACACTGAAACAGTTTTGTGAAGAGGAGTGGTCCAAAATGACTCCAGATCGTTGTGCAGGTCTGATCTGCAACTACAGGAAACGTTTGGTTGAGGTTATTGCTGCCAAAGGAGGGTCAACCAGTTATTAAGTCCAACGGTTCACATACTTTTTCCACCCTGCACTGTGAATGTTTACTTGTTCTGTTCAATAAAAACATGAAAACCATATGTTTGTGTTGTATTATTTTAAGCAGACTGTGTTTTTCAAATTGTTGTGACTTAGATGAAGATCAGAGCACATTTTATGACCAATTCATGCAAAACTCCACATAATCCCAAAGGGATCACATACTTTTTCTTGCCACTGTATCTATATTATGTATATATATATATATATTAGGGCTGGTAACGATTAAAATTTTTGTGTTCGATTAATCAATTTTTTTGAATCGATTAATCGATTAATTTTGATTAATTATAATGCACATACAGATCCAACTACTTTTAGCTGATCTGCTTGCATTGCAACTCAGCATTAGTCAGTGGTAAATGTGGTATATACACTATATACAATCACCCGACACTGGTTAGTTTCAACAATCCATGACTTTACTTCACAGTTCACACAAATACGTCTTAAATTCAAACTGTAGCACTGACGTAAGTTATTATATTGCCCCAGCTCACACATGGATATATGGCCCCAGCTCACACATGGATATATGGCCCCCAGCTCATACATGGATATATTGCCCCAGCTCATGCATGGATATATTTCCCCAGCTCACACATGGATATATGGCCCCAGCTCATACATGGATATATTGCCCCCAGCTCACACATGGGTATATTGCCCCAGCTCACACATGGGTATATGGCCCCCAGCTCTCACCTTTGCCGCCGCGTGCTGTGCTCCATGTGTTTGGCTCCCTATGAGCGTTCAAAGGCATGAAGCTTGGCCGTTCGCCTGGGGGAATTCAAATAAATTCATTACCTATATTTTTTGCATTCGCCACTTTTCCTTATCTCTCCACTTTTTTTGGACATCTGGATCAACTGCTGCTACACCAAAGAGGTTTGGGCTCCCACCCTAAGAGGACCCAAGGCGATACTCCTTGAGCCTGGAATTGAGAGGCTCTACAACTGGTGAGTGTGACCAATTGTAATTTAATCCTCCACTTGTATTGCACAGAGTTACGCTATGGGAGTGCCGTCTCCCGATCTTCTCTGCTTTATCTAGTAACCACCATAGATGAAAGGAGGGACGTGCCACCCTATATTTGGCCGCAAGCTATTTTCCTTGAGCCTGGATTTCCCTTAGGCTCTAATAAATGTGAGTGATATATTCATTTTATTAAATTACTTCATCCCAGTATGACCATCTGCACTATTATTGCCTTTATTTCTCTCTGAGGGACACCTTTAAAGAGAAGATTTGATATCTACACCACAGAGAAGATTGTTGCACTTGACTTCAATCAACAACACTCCTTGAGTATTAAACCATTGCACTTTTTTTACACTGTTTTTTGCACAAATTGACTTAATAATAATTTTTTTTAAAAAAAGGACTTTTTTCGTACTCTTTTACCTCATCTGTTTGGTATTTTAAAGGACATTTCTTGCATTTTAAAGGACACTTTTTATACCTTAAAGGACACCTTTCACATTTTACCTCTATTTAATCAGTTGTTCATTTAACCAACTGCTCACTGTTTTATGCGCCGTATGGTCTTGTTTATCCTTTAAGCTTGGCCGTTCGCCTGGGGGAACCTGTAACGTTGGGGGCTTCCAGCCTTTCCGGTGTGCTTGAGGGCAGCATGTCTGATGCTGGTCGCTCACCAACACCCGGTTTAAATTGAAACAGGCAGGGAGGTGGCTGCATGAGGTGCGGCTTGAGAGGGGGGCGCGGTCTGGTGAAGGTCTTTTAAAAACCAACAGTTCCTTCTAATCAGTGCCAGATCGTGATTATCCGTACCTGAATTCTCTCGTGATTTAACCTGTTATTGACCTCTGCTTGTGTTCTGACTACTCTGCCTTCCGTTGCCCTAGACTATTTTCTTGTACTACGCTTCTGCACTGATATCGACCCGGCTATTCCATTTGACTATTCTATACTCTGTATTCCTGATTCTGGCTCGTCTGACTACCCCCGTGTTGCTGACCTGGTTTTGTATTATGACATTGTCTTTGATTAACCCTTTCTGTCTAGCTAGTATACCTGGCCAATTCTAAGGACCAGACAGTTAGGGATTCTTCTACGGCTACCCTGTTGGTAGCTTCTGGGCTCTATGGAGTGTTGGGCTTTAAGGACTGCGTGGTGGGATCTGGGAACCGTGACAGAAACACGTGACCAGCTGCGACCTCGCGAGAATGTGGCTGGTCACGTGGTTTCCCCAGGCGAGAGACCAAGCTCCATGCCTTCGGACGCTCATAGGGAGCCAAACACGCGGCGCAAAGCATGCTGCGGCAGAGGTGAGAACTGGGGGCCATATACCCATGTGTGAGCTGGGGGCAATATATCCATCTGCATAATGCATCTGCATTAATAATTATAAAGTGACCTGTAATACATATTATATAGGGGCACAGCATCTGCATTAATTATAAAGTGACCTGTAATACATATTATATAGGAGCACAGCATCTGCATTAATTATAAAGTGACCTGTAATACATATTATATAGGAGCACAGCATCTGCATTAATTAATAATTATAAAGTGACCTGTAATACATATTATATAGGGGCACAGCATCTGCATTAATTATAAAGTGACCTGCAATACATATTATATAGTGGCACAGCATCTTCATTAATTATAAAGTGACCTGTAATACATATTATATAGGGGCACAACATCTGCATTAATTATAAAGTGATCTGTAATACATATTATATAGGGGCACAACATCTGCATTAATTATAAAGTGATCTGTAATACATATTATATAGGGGCACAGCATCTGCATTAATTATAAAGTGACCTGCAATACATATTATATAGGGGCACAACAACTGCATTAATTATAAAGTGACCTGCAATACATATTATATAGGGGCACAACAACTGCATTAATTATAAAGTGACCTGCAATACATATTATATAGGGGCACAACAACTGCATTAATTATAAAGTGACCTGTAATACATATTATATAGGGGCACAGCATCTGCATTAATTATAAAGTGACCTGTAATACATATTATATAGGGGCACAACAACTGCATTTATTATAAAGTGACCTGCAATACAGATTATATAGGGGCACAACAACTGCATTAATTATAAAGTGACCTGCAATACAGATTATATAGGGGCACAACATCTGCATTAATTATAAAGTGACATGTAATACATATTATATAGAGGCACGGCATCTGCATTAATTATAAAGTGACCTGTAATACATATTATATAGGGGCACAGCATCTGCATTAATTATAAAGTGACCTGTAATACATATTAATAGGGGCACACAACTGCATTAATTATAAAGTGACCTGTAATACCATTTATATAGGGCACAACAACTGCATTATTATAAAGTGACCTGCAATACAGATTATATAGGGCACAACAACTGCATTAATTATAAAGTGACCTGTAATACATATATATAGGGGCACAGCATCTGATTAATTATAAAGTGACCTGTAATACATATTATATAGAGACACAGCATCTGCATTAATTATAAAGTGACCTGTAATACATATTATATAGGGACACAGCATCTGCATTAATTATAAAGTGACCTGTAATACATATTATATAGAGACACAGCATCTGCATTAATTATAAAGTGACCTGTAATAATATATAATAGGACACAGCATCTGCATTAATTATAAAGTGATCTGTAATACATATTATATAGGGGACAACATCTGCATTAATTATAAAGTGACCTGTAATACATATTATATAGGGACAGCATCTGCATTAATAATTATAAAGTGACCTGTAATACATATTATATAGGGGCACAGCATCTGCATTAATTATAAAGTGACCTGTAATACATATTATATAGGGGCACAACATCTGCATTAATTATAAAGTGACCTGTAATACATATTATATAGGGGCACAGCATCTGCATTAATTATAAAGTGACCTGTAATACATATTATATAGGGGCACAACAACTGCATTAATTATAAAGTGACCTGTAATACATATTATATAGGGGCACAACAACTGCATTAATTATAAAGTGACCTGCAATACAGATTATATAGGGGCACAACAACTGCATTAATTATAAAGTGACCTGTAATACATATTATATAGGGGCACAGCATCTGGATTAATTATAAAGTGACCTGTAATACATATTATATAGAGACACAGCATCTGCATTAATTATAAAGTGACCTGTAATACATATTATATAGGGACACAGCATCTGCATTAATTATAAAGTGACCTGTAATACATATTATATAGGAGCACAGCATCTGCATTAATTATAAAGTGACCTGTAATACATATTATATAGGAGCACAGCATCTGCATTAATTATAAAGTGATCTGTAATACATATTATATAGTGGCACAACAACTGCATTAATTATAAAGTGACCTGTAATACATATTATATAGGGGCACAGCATCTGGATTAATTATAAAGTGACCTGTAATACATATTATATAGGAGCACAGCATCTGCATTAATTAATAATTATAAAGTGACCTGTAATACATATTATATAGGGGCACAGCATCTGCATTAATTATAAAGTGACCTGCAATACATATTATATAGTGGCACAACATCTGCATTAATTATAAAGTGATCTGTAATACATATTATATAGGGGCACAACATCTGCATTAATTATAAAGTGACCTGTAATACATTTTATATAGAGGCACAGCATCTGCATTAATTATAAAGTGACCTGTAATACATATTATATAGGGGCACAACAACTGCATTAATTATAAAGTGACCTGTAATACATATTATATAGGGGCACAACAACTGCATTAATTATAAAGTGACCTGCAATACAGATTATATAGGGGCACAGCATCTGCATTAATTATAAAGTGACATGTAATACATATTATATAGGGGCACAGCATCTGCATTAATTATAAAGTGACCTGTAATACATATTATATAGGGGCACAGCATCTGCATTAATAATTATAAAGTGACCTGTAATACATATTATATAGGGGCACAGCATCTGCATTAATAATTATAAAGTGACCTGTAATACATATTATATAGGGGCACAGCATCTGCATTAATTATAAAGTGACCTGTAATACATATTATATAGGGGCACAGCATCTGCATTAATTATAAAGTGACCTGTAATACATATTATATAGAGGCACAGCATCTGCATTAATTATAAAGTGACCTGTAATACATATTATATAGGGGCACAGCATCTGCATTAATTATAAAGTGACCTGTAATACATATTATATAGGGGCACAACATCTGCATTAATTATAAAGTGACCTGTAATACATATTATATAGGGGCACAGCATCTGCATTAATTATAAAGTGACCTGTAATACATATTATATAGGGGCACAGCATCTGCATTAATTATAAAGTGACCTGTAATACATATTATATAGGAGCACAGCATCTGCATTAATTATAAAGTGACCTGTAATACATATTATATAGGGACACAGCATCTGCATTAATTATAAAGTGATCTGTAATACATATTATATAGTGGCACAACATCTGCATTAATTATAAAGTGACCTGTAATACATATTATATAGGGACACAGCATCTGCATTAATTATAAAGTGACCTGTAATACATATTATATAGGGACAAAGACATCTGCATTAATTATAAAGTGACCTGTAATACATATTATATAGGGACAAAGACACCTGCGAGAGGCAAAGGGATTTGGCAGCTCAATTCAGACCTCCTAGAGGAAGCAAAGGTTAAGTAGGCCTTCGAGACGTTCCTGGCGGACCAGATGACTTTGGAGGACGTATGCGCCTCGAAGTCAGAGTGGTGGGAGATGGTCAAGGCGCGAGTGCGTACCCTTTTTCGCTCTCTTGCCGTGAACGCCCAGGCCAGCAGGTATAAGATCTACCTCGGCCTTATGCGGAAGCTCGACTGCCTGGTCTCGCAGGGAGGTGATTCCGGGGAGATCTCTGAGGTCCGCTCCTTGATGGAGTTCCAGTACGACAGGTACGCCTCGCTTGTGAAGGAGAGAGATCACGGGTCTTACCGCTCACCCGACCCCTTTCTCAGTTGCAAGCGCAAGGAAGGTACCAAGGTCATCTCTGGGCTGCGTGACACCTCTGGGGTCCTGCAGGATTCGTCCCGCGGGATTCACGACGTGGTTCGGTCGTATTACTTGGAGCTCCTCGGACAGAGGCGGGCCAGACCAGGTGGAGGGTTTCCTTCACGACATAGACCCTCATCCTGAGCTAGAGACTTCCCTCTGCGAGGAGTTGATCGGCCCTATCACCGCGGCTGAGGTAACGGGTGCCATCTTGAG
This sequence comes from Leptobrachium leishanense, assembly GCA_009667805.1. Classification (NCBI taxonomy): domain Eukaryota; kingdom Metazoa; phylum Chordata; class Amphibia; order Anura; family Megophryidae; genus Leptobrachium; species Leptobrachium leishanense. The sequence continues at coordinate 371,063,686 of CM019066.1, forward strand.
CCAAAACAAGAGTAAGGCGCCTGGGCCCGACGGGCTCACGGCAGAGTTTTATCAATGTTTTAGTGCTCTCTTGGCGCCCCATCTCGCAGAGGTCTTCAACGAGTCCCTAAACGGGGGCCTTTTGCCCCCTACGTTGAGGACTTTGGCGATGATACTGCTGACCAAGCCGGGGGTGGTCGACGCGGCAGACGTAGGGAACTGGCGTCCCATTTCGCTGCTCAACGTCGACAGGAAGATCCTGGCGAAAGTGTTGTATCTGCGACTGCAAGATTTGTCTGGGGGTCTCCTGTCTAAGTCCCAATTCTGCACAGTCCGAGGCCGTAACATCTTCGACGCCATTCTCGAGGTGCGGGAGGCCGTAGAGAGGTGCAGGGCCGGCGATTGGACGGGTTACCTTCTGGCACTTGATCAGTCTAAGGACTTCGATCGGGTGGATCACCTCTATCTGTGGACAGTGATGAGGCGCTACAGCCTTCCGGCTAAATTTGTCAATTGGCTTATCACCCTTTACCCGGGGGGCAGAAAGCTTTGCACTTGTGAACGGTTGGAAGGGGCGACCATTTTGGGTCCTAGCCGGGGTCCGACAGGGTTGTCCCCTTAGTCCCTTGCTCTATGCCTTTGCAATCGACCCCTTCCTTCGAAGGCTCGAGGCGGGGCACATTTGAGAGGGGTCAACAGGGGCCCGGCGACGGCACCCCTTCGGGTGGTGGCGTACGCGGACGACATCTCCATCGTGGTCTCCGATCCTTCAGAGGCCGCACTCGTGGTGGACCTAGTCTCGCGCTATTCCTCCGCCTCGTCGTCCCAGATCAACAAGATCAAGAGCGGGGTGTTCTGGTGCGGGAAGGAGGGGGACGAGTTCCCTCTTCCGGATGGTTTCCCGCCGCCCCAGTCTGAAATCAAGATCTTGGGGATTCGGTTCAGCTGGGGGGACAATGCTCTCCGCAACTGGACCGACAGGTTGGCCGTAGCCTCCGGTAAGATCTCAGAGGCTTGCCGGTGGAAGCTGTCCCGCGCAGAGAGGGTCCATCTGATAAGGACTTACATACTGCCTATCTTCGGATACATCAGTACGGTGTTCCTTTTGCCAAGGAGTCTTCACACCCGGTTGTTGGGCATGTTTTTCCTCATGCTGTGGGGGAACAGGCTCAACCCCATCCGGAGGGAGGTCACGTACCTGTCCAGGAAAGACGGCAGGCTGGCCATGGTCAACCCCGTTGTGTTCTTTTCCATCGCTTTCCTGAAAAGGAATTTCGGGGGTCTCCTGATGGACGACCCACCTGGATGGGTACATGGGTTCAGGGTCTGGGTGTCGCCTTTTATCGCAGACTGGCTTCACGGAGGGATGGTGAAGAGTATGCGAGTCCGTCACTCTGTCCATCTCCCGACTTCAGTCGTCCAGGCCGTGGGAACGATGCGACTGTGGGGCGTCACGGTGGCCGAGGTCAGAGATACACCCAGGAAGGCTGTGGAGTCCCGGGTGTTGGCCTCGCACTACAGCGCCTCCCTCGCCTTGAGGGACTGCCCGCCACGTACTCTCTCCTCGGGGTTGCAAAACCTTAACTCCAGGAGAATCCTACTCAAGTACCGAGACGTGGCGTTCCTTTCCTTCCACGGCAGACTGTACGTACGAGGGAACCTCAAGCACAGGAACATAGAGGACCGCAGTTGCCCCCGAGCGGAATGTTCCGAGACTGTGGAGTCCATGGACCATTTTCTCCTTGAGTGCCCGTTCAACTTGTCAGTCTGTCGCGAGGTCTCAGCCGCCCTAGGCATCCCATGCCTCTCCCGCCAGACTTACGCGGAGTGGGTCTACGGGACGTCCGACTCCAGGGGGCGCAGATTTAATTTGGGCACGTTATTCGTAGTCAGCGTCGTCACTAGATACTTCACCTGGAACGCACGGTGTCAGGTTTCCATCCGTCAAAAGGTCCTCCCCTGCCAGGTGGTGGTGAACGACATTCTGGTGGCGGTGGCGGGGATCTGTGCCTCTGAGAGGGCTTCCCTGGACGCGCCCTATTGGCAGAAGTTCTGGCGCAACGTCAAGGTCCGCCCGCCTTGAACTCCAGGGAAGGGTAAGTTTTTCTTTCTTCCGCACACCTCTCGGGGTGGTGGGAACCTTCTTTTGCATGTCTCATCACCCTTTCCCCCCGTAGATTTTTTTTTTTTGTTGACCGGTTTTTGATTTTTATGGAAGGCTCCCAAGAGGAACAGGAGACCTTTATATTTGTTTCTATTGTTAGGTCAATTATAGATTTTTCCCCAACAATGTAATCTATCTGCGTGTTGACACTGGGAACGGTGGTTGTTGGGGGGGGGGTTGGGGTGGGAGGGTGGTTATGGGAGTAGGATTGAAACCTCGGGTGGGATTGTACATTTGTGTGTGTGTATATATATATATATATATATAGTTGATCACAGGGGTGGAGGGTGGTTCACAGAAAATGCTCCACGTTTCATTTTGGGGTGGAGTGGGGTGGGGATGTAGCGGTCGGGAAAGACTTTGGACAATTTGCACAATTGACATTTTTCTTTTCGCTTTGTTTTTTTTTATGGTGGTCGGGGGGGTGGGAAGTGGTGAGCGCACACGAAAAGCACCGAACTCAGACGATTTGAGACTTTACGGGACCGTTCGGGGGGTTTTGCGTAGGACGTCAATGTATTCTTTTCATATGCATATGGTTTGATTTGGTTTTTGCCTTTTACTGATTTTGTTTTGTTTTGTTCTTTGTTCTTTTTATGTATTTCTTTGCCATTTAAGAGGTGTAGGAGAGTGCGGGTCCTGGTCCTAAAAGTGACGGTAAAAATATGTTTTTGAATGTCGCTGTATATACGTTCTATTTTGTAAATATTCCCATTGTCCCTATTGTTTCCTTGTATTGACGGTCAGTCATCTATTATTTGTTTGATGGACAGCGTCCTAGTTTTGGGTTATTTTTCTATGTGGCGGTTCGTCACTTGTTTTCTTTTTCCTTTTGGACTTTTTTTGTGACGGCATGTCTATATTTTGTTTCCTTCTGCCAAGTCGGTAATTCCTTTGTTCTTCTTCTTATTGTTTGCCCCTGTATATATATGTTCCCCCTAATGTTCTACCCCGTATGTACTGTCATTATCAAGTTTCCTTTTGCTGTATTTCATTCTATTGGCTATGTTACTTCCTGTATGTACACTTGATTGTATTTGTTTATGTGGCACATTCCAATAAAAACAAATAGACCCAGTGACACATAGAGAAAAATATCACACAATGGATGCACCCAGTGACACATATAGAGGAAAATATCACACAATGGATGCACCCAGTGACGCATATAGAGGAAAATATCACACAATGGATGCACCCAGTGACACATATAGAGGAAAATATCACACAATGGATGCACCCAGTGACACATATAGAGGAAAATATCACACAATGGATGCACCCAGTGACACATAGAGGAAAATATCACACAATGGATGCACCCAGTGACGCATATAGAGGAAAATATCACACAATGGAAGCACCAGTGACACAATAGAGGAAAATATCACACAATGGATGCACCCAGTGACACATATAGAGAAAAATATCACACAATGGATGCACCCAGTGACACATAGAGGAAAATATCACACAATGGATGCACCCAGTGACGCATATAGAGGAAAATATCACACAATGGAAGCACCCAGTGACACATAGAGGAAAATATCACACAATGGATGCACCCAGTGACACATATAGAGGAAAATATCACACAATGGATGCACCCAGTGACACATATAGAGGAAAATATCACACAATGGATGCACCCAGTGACACATAGAGGAAAATATCACACAATGGATGCACCCAGTGACACATATAGAGGAAAATATCTACTTACCTAAACATACAAGAGAAAAACAAAACACATGTAAGATATCAGCAACATCAAATAAACACAATAAGGACATTTAATTTTAGAGTTCCAGGATTGGAACACTCTGTCCCTCTTTAACCTTGCACGGTCCATGCACAGAGGCTCTCACCTGAGATCCTGAAGCACGTCATCATGACAGATATTGCAACGGTGCCAGCACATACTTGTTTTGATTTTCGTTGTTCTAATAATTGTCTTTCTAGCAATTAAAACCATTAGAGCAGATGGTGCTCCCAATTACACCAGGAGAAGGTTCACTGTTTTTCGGCAAATTTACTAATTAGTTCTTACTTGTTCTGCTAAATTACATTTTAATTTGTTGAGGATTTTTATGGATTGGATGATGTATTCGCTTAGTCATAAAGGTCAATAAGCATATATTGGTCATTTTGGGAAATGTACGTTTGCACGTCGAATGATATGTAAAATGAATGTACAATGAATAAAGTGGGATGTTTAAATGTACCAAGAGCCAAAACCCATATTCTTGGTGGAAAGGAGATACAATCTGGTTTTTGTGTGGTTATTCCCAATCCTGGTCCTCAGGACCCTCTAACAGGCCAGGTTTGCAGGATATGTGAAGAACCGCACAGGTGATATGATTTGGTGCTCGGTGATTGCAGGATTCAGTCTGCGTTTCCTCAAGGTAATCCTTAAAACCTGGCCTGTTCTAGGTACCTGAGGACCAGGGTTCTGAACCACTATCTTGGTAAAACACAGCAGTTTCGGTACAAGCTGGGCTCGGGCCTTTCAAACCAACAGGTGAACAATTTAATCACTTAACAACAGGCGGGAGTCGACTGACGAGGGTGGCTTAATGCTGGCGAGGTGTACACGCCACGCCGACCGGTGCCACCGCGTGGTGCAGATTGAGCCCCACAGTTGACGCGCCGCGTATCAGCACGTGCAGGCTGCGGGGAGGGGCGAAGGTGGCCCATTGAAGACAGTGGGGCGTACGTGTACGCCCTGCGTCTTCAAAGCCCTCCCGCGTTCTGGCTCGCGGGGTGAGCGTAGGGCTGTCGTATGCTATAGCTCACCAGAAGTGAGTGACAGCAATCTTTTTTCGCAATTGAATTACTCACATTTTCCCCAGATGTATATTAGCAAGAAAACACTAACACATGTATAGGAAGTGAATCCATACCAAATGAGGCCAGATAGCCCATCAGGCTGACGTGTGAGGAAGACGTCGTTGGCTTTCCCTGCTATATGCAGACAATGCTCACTTAAAGGGACACTGTATTCATCCCGACCACTTTACATATCCTGGCCACCGTTTATTTATTTATTTTTTTATTTATAAAAGGATTTTACCAGGAAGGATACATTGAGATTTCTCTCGTTTTCAAGTATGTCCTGGGTTCGAGAACATTGAGTGGTTACAGAAATACAAAAAAAATAGTAAAATGCAAGATATTAACACAAGACCAAATATGCAGATTAACAGAAAAATAAATATGGAGGAAATAAATTCATTATGTTACATGTTTACAGGTGCATTCTGTATTGAGGTATGTTAATAGGGAAGTCTTAAGGGACTTTAGACTGGGGGAAGATTTGATGGCGTCTGGGAGGTTATTCCATATTTGCGGTGCTCTGTAGGAAAATGAGGATCGAGCCATTTTCTTTTTGTATTGCGGTATTGCAAGTAAGGTGCTGGTCCTGGATCTGAGGTTATAGGATGAGGGAACTGCCGGGGAAGCAGCATATTCAGGTAGGGTGGTAGCTTCCCAGAAAAGCTCTTAAACACCAGGTTGGAAAGGTGAAGGGTGCGTCTAGAGTCCAGTGATGGCCAGTTTAGTTCTTTTAACATGTCACAATGGTGGGTCATGTAGTTACATTGTAGCACAAAGCGACAGAATGAGTTATACAATGTAGTAAGTTTCTGGAGGTGTGTTTGCGGGGCGGCTGCATACACTACATCTCCGTATTCAATGGCTGGCATAAGCATTTGTTGTACAATCTGCTTTCTTACCGCGGGGCTCAGGCAGGATTTGTTTCTGTACAGGGCACCTAGTTTTGGGGTAGAGTTTAGATGAGAGTTTTTCGATGTGGGGGCCAAAAGATAGATTTGGGTCTAACCACATACCTAGATATTTGAGAGAAGTGACTGTGGTCAGCGTGCCATTTGATCTTGTGCCCACACATAGATGGGGTGTTTGCAATTTGTGTAGTTTAGGTGCGGTTCCAAAGAGCATTGTAACAGTTTTGTCAGTATTTAGAAAAAGTTTGTTATTTGCGATCCACTTTTCTACCTCTGTGAATTGTTCTTGCAGCACTGCCTCCAGCTGTGGGAGATTTGGTTTGCTGGTATAGATTACAGTGTCATCTGCGTACATGTGTACAGTACAAGCATTGCAGACATTGGGCAGATTGTTTATGAATATTGTGAATAGCAGGGGGCCAAGTATCGAGCCTTGGGGTACACCGCACGTGACTGGGAGGGGGAGGGAAGTGCTGTCAGAAATGGACAGAAATTGAGACCTATCAGACACATATGATTGGAACCAGGTTAATGTACTATCACCAATACCAGAGTTCTTAAGTTTTTGTAATAGGATGCCATGGTCTACTGTGTCAAAAGCCTTGGCAAAATCAAGGAAGATGGCTCCAGTTAGATTTCCTTGTTCTATGCCAGCTTGGATATCATTACAAACTTTTAAAAGGGCAGTTGTAGTTGAATGGTTTGGACGAAAGCCTGATGATCTGGGGTTAAATAGTTCTGATACTGATAATAATCACGTAATTGAGTGTAGACACATTTTTCCAGAATTTTTGACATTACAGGGGCAGCAGTGATATTGGCCGGTAGTTGGATACCAAAGTATTGTCTCCACTTTTATGGATAGGTACCACCCTTGCAGTCTTCCAGAGTTTGGGTATGTATCCAGTCGCCAGTGATTCATTAATCAGGGTTGCGACAGGTTTTGCAATTGCTGGTGCACTGATTTTCAGCAGCATTGCTGGGATTTTGATCAGGTCCAGACTGGTATTTCATTTTTTGGTTACGGAGAAGTTTAGTGATGGCACTGACAGGCACTGGCCTAAAACTGAATTTCTCTGCGTTACGGTGTCTTTGCACCGTTGGTGGGTCCTGACCTGCGTGCGGCCTTTTCTGATTGCGTGTCATTTCCTAGCTTAGCAATCAGGGCGGTGGCGCATCCAACAAAATAATTATTAAAAGCATTTGCTACATCTAGGGGGTGTTTTACAGTTTGGTTGTTTACTTTTAAAGCAGCTGGTTGGGAGTGGCTGGGGGTGCTTGTATGTTACTTATGATTTTCCAAAAATTTCTGGTGTTTGATATGTTATTGTTTAAATTTTCATTGAAGTATTGGGCTTTAGCCATTTTTGTTTCTTTTGTGCATTCATTCCGGCATTTTCGGTATTCACAGTGATCGTTCATGGATCCAGTACTCTTGAACTTTGACCACAGGGAGTCTCTAAGCTGGTACATATGCGTGAGGTCAGCTGTAACCCAGGGGAGATGGGCCCCTTTTACTCGCACTTTGCGCAGTGGGGTATGGGTGTTCCAGACTTTCAGGAGCTCGGCTTGAAAGTATTCAATTGCACAGTCCAGGTCTGGGATTAGGTTTAGTCTGTACCATGGGAGCTGTTTGAGATCATTTAGGAAGGATTCAAGATTAACAGGGTTATCCAAAGAGATTCGAAAAGTCACCGCACGTTCGGTGACTTTTCATTCTCTTCAATTCGGTTCCTTTTTGCCGATTGCATTTCGGTGACCTGCGGTGTATTCAGCAAGCACCACAGGGTCCCCGAATTGCAGGGAAAAGCTGCCGTAAACCTGACGAAAACTAACCGAATGCACGCTGAAAACAAGCAAAAACATCTGGATTAACCTTTGAAAAAGACGAAACAGGAGCCGAACATGAGCCGAATCACACAGAGCCGAAGCAGCTGTGACGTAGAGGAGGCAGTGAATAAATTAGAAAAACCATTTGTATGAATCTGGGAAAAAAGAAACGCTGTTTGCAAAGAAACTACTGAGCGAAAATGTCTGAAATTTTCACAGGAGGTCCAGGGAATGATAATAAAGAGGGCTGTTACAAAAAAAATAAGTAAACTGAAAAAAAAAAAAAAAAAAAAATCGGACTTTTAATAAAAAAAAAAAAAATCTGAAAAATGCTTAAAGTATCCTAAAAAATCTATAAATAAAGAGACTTTTTGCTGCAGAATTTTATAATGAACGGTTTATTAGATATTGAATTAAAACGGAATATTTTTTAACATTGAAGCCTATGGGATTCTCCTGAATAAATTTGCCGAATGAAACCACCGAATGGCAGAGCATTAGAGGAACCTTTCACTGCTGGTTTGTGTTCTCTGAATAGCCGAAGCAGTGCTTCTCTATGGAGATTTCACTGCCCTCGAACAGGGACCGAACAGGCACGTATGTGCAGGCAATTCGCCAGTATTTGGCGAATTGCCTGCTCTCTGGATAGCCGAATGGCCAGGAAAGGTAACCGAACGCTGATTTTCAGCGTTCGGTTACCTTTCTCAAGCAATTCGGATCTCTTTGGATAACCCTGTATATTTCTTGAAAGACCTGGTGATTATTACCTTTGGTGGACATTTTATGGCCCTTATTTTGCGCACACAGTACACTAGGCAGTGATCACTGAAACTGTTAGCGAGAACGCCTGCCTCCTGTATTCGATCAGGACATGAGGAGAGAATCCAGTCCAGCAAGATGTGGTTAGGGCTTTTCATATTAATGCGAGTGGGGGAGGAGATTAATTGTGTTAGCTGCTAAGCCTTAAACAGTGAGCAGTGTTTATTGTTTTTAGGATTCAGCCAATCAACATTAAAGTCGCCGAGGACCAGCAGTTCGCTTTTTTGGTTTTGAGCGACTAATTTACTAAGAATTTTGGTTATGTCAGAAAGGGATTGCACTGGGGAACTTGGTGGGCGGTAGAATCCAGCAACAATAATTGTTTTACTGAATGGGATCTCAATAGTACCAGAAAGGAAATCAAATGTGGCCGGAGAGCTTGGATTCTGCAATGGGGTGAACTTTATGGAGTTGTCAACATAGATAACAATTCCCCCTCCTCTCTTAGCTCTGTCCTTTCTAGAGCATGAATACCCTTGTATTGCTATGGTGGAGTCTGGAACTTTAGGGGTTAACCATGATTCTGTCAGCACAATAACTTTAGGTTTGTAATAGAAGCACCAAGCTTTAAGCTCATCCAGTTTAGGGAGTAAGCTGCGGATGTTGCAATGCACAAAGGAGAGGCCTTTTTTAGTGGGGAGATTAAATATGGTGTCAGCTATTGGACCAGGGTTGGATTCAACATCATTTGCAAGTGCAAGCAGCAGAATAAAAAGGAATTTGGACAGGTTTTTCTTTTTGGAAAATAGTGATTGAAAGGTTTTAAAGCTCTGTTGTGTGGGGGTGGGAGGGCTGGATTTTAACACTCTCCACCAGCACTCAGCTGATACACCATAGCTTGCTCAGCTCCTTTAATGTATCTGGGTTTCTTTTCCAGCTTCCTGTAATTTGTAGGGTGTATAGGGAGGGAGGGTAGATTTAGAGAGAAGGGAGATGGTGGAAGGAAGCAGAAAGAGGGGGAAGAGAGGGAAAAACATTTCTAGAGAAAGGTGGTGTGGGAGAAGGGGAGGGAAAAAAAGGAAAGACAGGCAGGGAATTGATAAGGAAAGCAGAAGATAGAAGGGAGTGTGGTAGGTGAAATTCCAGAGTGGTGTAGGTTGCTAGCTGAAAATATCACATGACCAAATTAGTTGGGTATAAATGAAATGAGAACTGTGGGGTGGGTGGGAACTAAGTCCAGGTGGGAGCTATGAGGACACTGTGAATGAGGCTTGCCCTGTAAGCTGTATGGAGTTGAGTATGCTGAAAAGACAGAAATCCAGGATTACATTGCATCTTTGGGGGATGTTGGGGCAATAAATTCTCTAATGCAGTGAATCATGACGGGGGGGGGGCACAGAATACCAGGCCCATGGCTGAGTGGGAAAAAAAATATATAACTGGTAAAGATATGGCAATTTTGGAGTGCAAACAGGACTGGTAAAGATATGGCAATTAATGATAGCAAACAGGTCTAGTTTAGAAAATCTTAACAGTTACGCTATATGGGATTTTACTTTAAACATACAAATTAACATAGACAGTGCTATAAAAGCATACATACTAAACATTGAAAGTTAAGGTATTAGGCGTTGCGAAGCGTAGATTCAAATCACCTTGCTGGAGCCTTGGATACACAAGTCCAGGTGGGAGCTATGAGGACACTGTGAATGAGGCTTGCCCTGTAAGCTGTATGGAGTAGAGTCGTCCCCCCCCCCATCCCACCCTTCACCTTTCCAACCTGGTGTTTAAGAGTTTTTCTGGGAAGCTACCACCCTACCTGAATAGACTGCTTCCCCTAGCAGTTCCCTCATCCTATAACCTCCAATCCAGGACCAACACCTTACTTGCAATACCACAATACAAAAAGAAAGTGTCTTGATCCTCATTTTCCTACAGAGCACCACAAATATGGAATAACCTCCCAGACGCCAAAAAATCTTCCCCCAGTCTAAAGTCCCTTAAGAGATCTCTATTAACATACCTCGATACAGAATGCACCTGTAAACATGTAACATAGTGACTATATACAGAATGCACCTGTAAACATGTAACATAGTGACTATATACAGAATGCACCTGTAAACATGTAACATAGTGACTATATACAGAATGCACCTGTAAACATGTAACACAGTGACTATATACAGAATGCACCTGTAAACATGTAACACAGTGACTATATACAGAATGCACCTGTAAACATGTAACACAGTGACTATATACAGAATGCACCTGTAAACATGTAATACAGTGACTATATACAGAATGCACCTGTAAACATGTAACACAGTGACTATATACAGAATGCACCTGTAAACATGTAACACAGTGACTATATACAGAATGCACCTGTAAACATGTAACACAGTGACTATATACAGAATGCACCTGTAAACATGTAACATAGTGACTATATACAGAATGCACCTGTAAACATGTAACACAGTGACTATATTTCCTACATATTTATTTTCTGTGTTAATCTGTATATTTGTGTTTTGTTTTTAATATCTTGCATTTTATTACTTTGTATTACTATAACGACTGTAACAATTCAATGTTCTTGAACCCAGGACATACTTGAAAACGAGAGAAATCTCAATGTATCCTTCCTGGTAAAATACTTTATAAATAAATAAATAAAACATGACTTCTCATACAAGGTTATTGAAAGAGATCCGAATTGTGGCCGAAAGGTAACCGAACGCTGAAATTCAGCGTACGGTTACCTTTCCTGGCCATTCGGCTACTCAGAGAGGAGGCAGTTCGCCAAATGCTGGCAAATTGCCTGCAAGTACGGTGCCTGTTCGAGGGCAGTGAAATCCCCATAGAGAAGCAATGAACAACAACCAGCAGTGAAAAGTTGCCGAATTGCCCTGCATTCGGTGGTTTCATTCGACAGGTTTATTCAGGCGAATCCCATAGGCTTCAATGTGAAAAATATTCCGGTTTTAATTCAATATCTAATAAAGCGTTTATAAAATTCTGCAGTAAAAAGTCTCTTTATTTGTATATTTTTTTTAGGATCTCTTAGGCATTTTTCAGGATTTTTTTATCGAAAAAAAAATTCCGTTTTTTTTTTTAAAAATAAGTTTTTCCTTTTTTCTGTAAAAGCCCTTTTTATTATCATTCATTGGATCATATGTAAATTTCAGAGATTTTCGTTCAGTAGTTTCTTTGCAAACAGCGTTTCACTTTTCAAACATTCAAGCGTTCTGTTGTTTTTCTTATTTTAAACTCCATTCATCTACGGTGTCGGCATTTTCTGGCGGCAGCTCTGCGCTGTGATCGGCTCCTGCTCGGGTTTCTCCGGTGTGTTCGGCGGGGTTAATCCAGATGTTTTTGTGGGTTTCGGTGTACTTTCGGCGGGTTTTGCGGTGAGTATTCATTGGGTTTGCGGCGGCATTTCCCTGCACGACGACGGTCCTGTGGTGCTTGCTGAATACACCGCAGGGTCGCCGAAATGGGATCGCCAAATCCCACCGAATTGAAGAGAACGAAAAGTCACCAAACGTGCAGTGACTTTTCGATTCTCTTTGAATAACCCTGTCAGTGATGAGCTTGGAACTGGGCCTGGCAGCAAAGGGGTTATTGCAGAATTGAAGAGATGTATATAAATCCAGGCTGCAATAATAAGAAATATTGCTTGATTCAGATTACAAACCAGAAAGTGTCTCTTTAAACAAAATGCTAAATAAATAGCTAAACTAATTCTGAAGATCAGATGAGACTCATTCAGTCATTCCGCCTACAACACGAGGAATAACATATGATTCACAGACTATCTAGTAAACGGCAGCTAAATTTATACGGCCATTTGCATAGTGTGTAATGATTCTGATGCAAAATAGCTATTTCATTTAAAAATGTGTAACAAATTGCAATAAAAAAAACAGTAAGTCCTTATGAAGAGCATGACAAATTGTGAACGAAGGAGAACATAAAGGTGGATGTCAGAGATTCTTATGACGCATGTTTTAGCTGCTGAATTTCCATATAGCAAAGCTACGGATGGTAATTTTTTCTGAATATGAAGGAGTCTCGCTACATGCAGCCTGAATGACACATTGAGGTGGAACTCTCTGAAATATGACGGAATGTACGACTCAAAACACTATAGCCTATTCTCATCCAAGCTCTTATTATCTCCCACCTTGACTACTGTAACCTCCTTCTCTCTGGCCTTAAAAAATCCCAGATTCTTTCTCTGCAGTCTGTAATGAACGCCTATGCCAGACTCATACACCTCACCTCCCGCACCTCTCACACCTCACCCCTTTGTCAATCCCTACACTGACTCCCTGCTTCCTTTCGAGTCCAATTCAAAACATTGGTGCTCACATACAAAGCTCTCCATAACCGCGCCCCTACCTACATCTCCTCCCTTATTAACAGGTACATACCATCCTGACCACTTCGCTCGGCCAATGGTCTGATGCTATCAGCTCCTCGTACCCGCACCCCCAACTCCAGCCTTCAAGACTTCTCCAGAGCTCCTCTGTTTCTATGGAACTCCCTCCCGCGCAACATTAGACTCTCCAGTCCTTCAAGAAGTCTCTGAAAACACATTACTTTAGAGAAGCCTATTGGCTCGCTCCATTATCCCCCCACTGTCATGCACCATCTTCCCACACGCTCCCCGCTACCTCACATACCCTGCTACTCTTGTGTTTACGTTCACCTAGTGTTACTCCCCCCCCTCTTAGATTGTAAGCTCTCAAGCAGGGTCCTCTCTCCTACTGTTCTGTGTAACGTGTATGTATATTTGTTATTCTGTCTCTCCCATTGTACAGCGCTACGGAACTTGTTGGCGCTTTATAAATACTTGTAACTGTAACAAAGCGCCGAAGTTGCGTGCAATTTCGGTGCATTTCATTTCAGTCCATTTCGCCTCACTGCGACAATTCCATATCGCTGGAAATATGGTGCATTCACTATTAAGTGGTTACTGTATTTTGCCGAAGTTGGAGTCGTCAAAGCAGTTATCGGACGTCAGCGAAAACCGATGAATTGCGTCGAATTGGCATCAGCAATTTCGCCGAACTGAAAATAAAAAAGGAAGTCTCCTATTCTCCTACTAGGAGTATAAATCAATAAAAATGTGTCTAAATATAAAAAAGGTCCTTTAAAAAATAATAAAAGGGACTGTTACAAAATAAAAAAGTCTTTGAAACATAAAAAAAAACCAAAATGTTGACTAAAAAGTACAAAAAGGTTTTTTAAAAAATAAAAAAGGTTTCTGCAAAAAAAAAAAAACGGTCTTTAAAAAGATAATGAAAAAAGATATTACTGTTTTTACAGTGAAACCTATGGGATTCGCCTGTTTAAACCTGTCTAATTAAAACACCAAAAATCAGGGCATTTAGGGCGCAGATGAGCGCACCATGTGCACCATATACAGTGTAGCGCGCACGAATTGCGCGCGCTACAGCGAGCGTGCTGCATCCGTTCAAAAAATTTCCCAGTCGAAGCACTACGGCGCACGTTGGACGGGGCTGCAAAGTGAGATCCTCCATAGGAGGATCGAGCCTTGCAGCGCTGAGTGCACTAACTGCACTCAGCGAGGTGGCCAGACGGGCGTCAGAGTGGAATGGAAGGACGTTCCTTCCGCTCTTAAAAACGGTCGTCTGACCCTGGTCTTAACAGGGATTTCAGTGCAATTCAGCTTTCTGTTCACATAAGACACGATACTCTGTGGGACAATTTCGGTGCCGCCGAATTGCGATGAATTGCACTGTATTTCACTGTCAAATTGTCTATATTTGGTGAATTGACAGCTTTGTGAATAGACAAATTGACCCGAAATTGCACCGAATGATGAGATTCACTGTTCAATTCAGGGACAAATTGGAGGTTAGTGAATAACCCTTTTTTCAAAGTTAGAATTTTCCTGCAAACTACAACCGCCGCAACTGCGGTCAGCAGATATTCTCATGTCTTGGTTGCTGTCGGCTTAGTAGAAATACTGGCTTCCACATACATATAGCTGCATGTTTCTCTTACAGCCCGGCTCTTCTGTACATTATACCTTGTATACATTGCAGTGGCGACTCTAGGAATAATATATAGGGGGGTCACACAAGATACCACAGTATAAACTGGGGGGGTACTAATAATTTTTGCTACTAAGGCTAATGTCAGATGAGCGCAGTCTGAGCGCACTCTGTGTGCATGCATAATGGACAGACGTACTGACGGTAGATACTGTAGACACCACACGGTCCGTTTTTGTTGACGGATGTAGAAAAAAAAATTAAATATGGGAAATAAAATTTATATGAAAAATGATAAAAATTGCTCATACACACTGCGCTGCACATAACAGTTTTATTGTTGTGTGGCTCTGTGATATGCTCATACAGACTGCGCTGCACGTAACGGTTTTATTGTTGTGTGGCTCTGTGATATGCTCATACACACTGTGCTGCACATAACGGTTTTATTGTTGTGTGGCTCTGATATGCTCATACACACTGTGCTGCACATAAGGCTTTTTTTGTTGTGTGACTATGATATGCACATACACACTGCACATAACGGTTTTATTGTTGTGTGGCTCTGTGATATGTTCATACACACTGCGCTGCACATAACGGTTTTATTGTATGGCTCTGTGATATGCTCATACACACTGTGCTGCACATAACGGTTTTATTGTTGTGTGGCTCTGTGATATGCTCATACAGACTGCGCTGCACATAACGGTTTTATTGTTGTGTGGCTCTGTGATATGCTCATACACACTGCGCTGCACATAAGGCTTTTTTTGTTGTGTGACTATGATATGCACATACACACTGCACATAACGGTTTTATTGTTGTGTGGCTCTGTGATATGTTCATACACACTGCGCTGCACATAACGGTTTTATTGTTGTGTGGCTCTGTGATATGTTCATACACACTGCGCTGCACATAACGGTTTTATTGTTGTGTGGCTCTGTGATATGCTCATATACACTGTGCTGCACATAACGGTTTTATTGTTGTGTGGCTCTGTGATATGCTCATACACACTGTGCTGCACATAACGGTTTTATTGTTGTGTGGCTCTGTGATATGCTCATACAGACTGCGCTGCACATAATGGTTTTATTGTTGTGTGGCTCTGTGATATGCTCATACACACTGTGCTGCACATAACGGTTTTATTGTTGTGTGGCTCTGTGATATGCTCATACACACTGCGCTACACATAAGGCTTTTTTTGTTGTGTGACTATGATATGCACATACACACTGCACATAACGGTTTTATTGTTGTGTGGCTCTGTGATATGTTCATACACACTGCGCTGCACATAACGGTTTTATCGTGGTGTGGCTCTGTGATACAATCATATACACAGCACAGTACTGTGAGTTTTATTGCTGTGGAGGCTCCACAGCAAAGCTCTATGATAAGATCCATGGGGGGGGGGATGGTGCATATTCTGGTTTGTTTTTCTTTTACTTTATTGCCTTCCCAAAATACTACACACCAATGAAAATCCGCAAAACAAATAATTATTTTTTGCCCCCAGAATAAGATAAAAATCATTAAATTTGCCCGCAGGTGGAAACGTAAATTAATGATTTTTTTAAAATCGTATTCTGGAGAGGACAAATATACTTTATTTGGCCACCTAAAAAAAAAAAATTCCAGGGCAAATGAAGTCAGTCTGGGTTTTTTGTTTTGCTGATTTTCAGATATAATACAATTTTCGTTAGGGTTTTTTAAAAAAAATTATTAAACAGTTCAGGGGGTGATCTCCGCTCACTCACCAGGTTTGTCTGTCTCAGTCTGGTGGTGCTGCTGCTCTATCCAGTCACGTTCTCCCCTGATCTGCTCCTCTTCTCTGTTCCAGTCTCAGGCAGTCTTAGGTGGGTGCGGCCAGGACAGGGCATGCGGCTTGGCGCGAAGATGTCACGAGGCGCACCTGCTGTGACGCGCACTGAGTGGGCTGGCCGGCAGCCGGATGTTGGCCTGCCTCCATCTTTAGTCCTACGCTGGTTGCCGCCGCTGTAGTCTGCACTGCAAGCGCAGCGGCAGTCAGGGGCTGGATTTCAGCAATGAGATGCATCATGGCAGGCAGTCTTTGATTCCTGGGGAGGACCAGCCGCACTTCAAGTGCAGCGGCTGTTTTGTGCCTGCCGTCTGTGCCTCGGATGGATCATGGCATCTGGTGGCAGGCCTTTCCCGATTTCTGGTGGGGGGGGCAAACGGGGGGGGGCAAGGTATAGCCTAGGGGGGGCAATTGCCCTCCCCCTTGCCCCCCTGTAGCGACGCCTATGATACATTGTATAGGAAGCACTGATGCTGAGGCAGCACGGTATAATGAGCAATTCCAAAGATGCCGCTATCATTTAGAGCAATGGTTCCCATCCGCGGTCCTCTAGTCTAGGGATGAGCTGTTCGGGTTTGGACGGTTCGGGGTTCGACCCGAACTTAGCCTGTTCGAGCAGATCGTGAACCCCGAACATTTCCGGGTGTTCGCCGCATGTTCGACCACAATGCATTTTCCCACTGCCTGAAGCTCGTAATTAGCTACAGCCTTGCACCTGACCACAGGTCTGGTGCAAGACTGGTTGAACACTATGCCAATCACCGCTCAATCATGGGCTCACAGAGCTAAGTCCTGCAGGACACTATATAAGGTTTCCACGCAGCGCTTCTGCATGCATTTCAGAGGAGATTTGTGTCTTGTCACTGTGCCAGCAATTTTTTTTGGGGTTTACAACTTTATTTAACCCCTTAAGGGCCGCTGACGTACCCTGTACGTCTTGTCCTCAGGTCTCCCTTAGACCCGCGGACGTACAGGGTACGTCAGCGGCGCCCAATCCCCCTCCCGCCCGATACTCACCTCCCTCGCCGGATCCCACGGCGATCTGGCAGGGAGGAAGCCTGCCCATGTGATTTACATGGGCAGGCGAGGCTGATGATGTCGCCACGCTGCGTGGTGACGTCATCAGCAGGCGTCCCAGCATGCATTTCAATGGAGGGGAGGGGGGCTCCTTCGGAAACCTCTATCTCCCCAACCATTGAAGTTAGGGAGATGCCGTTTGCACCGCTGGAGAGGGGAGAGCCTCCCCTTTTCAGCGGTGTATGGCATTAACCGTTTTGCCGCCGGATCACGTTGCGGCGCCAATTGACACCAAAACGCAATTCAAACCTGGAAGGGGGCTGACATCTTGGATGTCAGCCAAGCCTCCAGGTCCCCCCCTACCCACTGACAACCTCACCATATGTGTGAGGATGTCAGTGGGCCAGTGGGCCATCTAGCTGCCATGTAGAGATAAGGGGATCCTATGGATCCCTTTATCTCCCGATCCATGGCAGCTAGATGGTCATATTTGACATCATTTGAAAGGCCTGATTATGGCCTTTCAAATTATACCAAACATGACCAGGTTTGGCTTTAAAGAAAAAAATAATTAAATAAAAAAAAAATAATAAAAAAATAAAATAAAAAAATGTTTTTTTTTTAAAAGTTTTTTGTCTGGGGGGGTTTAATTAAATAGACCTAGGCTGTCATCTAAAAATAATTAGCACAAAATGGTCAGAATGAGCGCAGCGCACATAGGTGAACTGTCTCAGCAGTGAAGGGGTTAAAAAGCAAACGCATGTAAAAATTGGGTATTTCTAGTCTCGGACAAAATTTTGAACCTATTTAGCCGGGGTCGTTTTGGGTGGTTGTAGATTTTTGGGGATTAAATTACGAAAAAGTGTGTTTTTACCATTTTTTTCCTCATATTTCATATTTTTTTTTATAGTAAATTATTCGATATGATGGAAATAATGGTATTTCTAGAAAGTCCATTTAATGGCGGAAAAAAGGGTGTATAATATGTGTGGGTCGAATAAACGAGTAAGAGGAAAATTTGACCTAAACACTAACAGCGCAGAAACGTAAAAACAGCAGCGGTCACTAAAAGACAGATTTGTGTAAAACCGCCCGGTCACTAAGGGGTTAAAACATTTGTGTATTGAGGTGATTTTCTGGGTCTTGTCACACTGTGCCAGCAAGTCTTTTTGGGTCTCATTTATACCAAATATCAGGGAATTTAGGTGATGTGTGTCTTGTCACTGTGCCAGCAATTTTTTTTGGGGTTTACAACTTTATTTTAAAAACATTGTGAATTGAGGTGATTTTCTGTGTCTCGTCACACTGTGCCAGCAAATCTTTTTGGGGCTCACTAATTTCTTTAAAACTCTTGTGAATTAAGGTGATCTTCTGTGTCTCGTCACACAGCCAGCAATTTTTTTTGGGGCTCACTAATTTCTTTAAAACACTTGTGAATTAAGGTGATCTGTGTCTCGTCATACAAAAAGTACCACGTTGTATTTTGGGGCTCACTAATTTCTTTAAAGCACTTGGGAATTAAGGTGATCTGTGTCTCGTCATACATACAGTACCACACTGTATTTTGGGGCTCACTAATTTCTTTAAAACATTTGTGAATTAAGGTGATCTGTCTCTTGTCACTGGCTGCCAGCTATCAATGTGTCTCACTGAGTTATACCAGAGTTATTTAAATCTTTATACCAGAGTTGAATCAGAGTTCTGTATATATTAATCTATATATCACTCACCATGTCTGAAAGGACAGGCAGACGCTCCCAGCCACAGATAAGAGGGCAAGCAGCCCCTGTGTCGGGAGGCTGTGTCTCTGGTCGTGGTGGACGTGGTGCATCCTCTGCAGGGGCACGCTTGTCCTTTCTAACTGGTGCTGGCTGTCTTAAGCAGCAGCAACATACAGAGGACTTGGTGGATTGGCTAACCAGGCCATCCTCATCCTCCGAGTCCTCTGCCAGCCAGGCTTCTAGTGCTTTACAGTCCACCTCAGCTGCCTAAGCATCTAATGCAGCCTCCATGTCCACAGCTACTCCTGCCGAAGCCTCGCTATCACACACGGAGGAGTCAGCTGAATTGTTTGACTACAATGAGAGTGACATGCTGCTTGAGGATGCGCAGCAAGTACAGTGCTCTGATTCAATCTCTGAGGTTGAGGAAGGAGTATAATCAACCTAGAGGAAGGGGGTGCCAGTGATGACACACAAATAACTGGCACTCATGTTGCCCCAGCAGCTGCAGCATACTGCCAAGTTGGCTCCAGTGACGAGGAGATAGGGGGTGAAGATGAAATTGATGATGATGATGAGGTCACTGACCCACCTGGGTGCCAGATCGAACTGAGGAATCAAGTGAGGAGGAGGGAAGAGGAGGAGGCACAGCAAACACGAGGCACAACATCCTCTGTGACCCAACCGTAGCACTAGCCAGTCCAAGGCATCACATGTCAGAGCTGCTCCGGTGCAGAGCGCTGTTGTCTCAAAGAACACATGCAGGAACTCTGCTTTCTGGGAGTTAAGAAATGTGCAGCAGACCCCACCGTTGCTATTTGTAATCTATGTCAGAGGAGGCTGAAGCGTGGGATAAACACCGGACACTTGGGTACCACATGCTTGAGGCGACATATGAACAAGTGCCACACATCCTGTTGGGGCAAAACTTTGCGTATGTCCTCCTCCTCCTCATCTGTCTCTACCCACACTGTATGTCCTGCCATGCAATTGCCTACAACCTCCACCGACAGGGAGGATGCTACAGTAATGGATGTACCAGCAGGTCCTTCCTCACAATGTGACATCATCCCAGTAGCTGAAGATTTACGCAGTCAGATTACGTTGCCGCAGCTGCTGCAGCAAAAGAAAAAATATAGTCCCAACCATCCCCAAGCACAGCGTCTAAATGCCAGCTTAGCAAAATTACTCGCATCGCAGCTGCTGCCTTTCCAGCTGGTGGACTCTGCTCCCTTCCGTGAATTTGCTGAATGCGCTGTACCACAGTGGCAGGTTCCAAAACGCCATTACTTTTCACGCAAGGCCATTCCGGCACTATACCAGCACGTGGAAGACAATGTTATCCAGTCATTGGGAAAAGCAGTCAGCGGCAAGGTGCATGTCACTTTAGACACGTGGTCCAGAAAGCATGGACAGGGTCGTTACATTTCCTTCATGGCACACTGGGTAACTCTGATTGCAGCTGGGAGGGATCCAAGACGGGGCTCTGTGCTGGAGCTTGTTCATCCACCACGCCTCCAGAAAGCTGCTTGTCTGAGGTCTGTCTGCTCCACCACCACCACCTCTTCCTCTTCCTCCTTCTTCTCTGTCTCTGGCGAAGTGGCAGTTAAACCCACGCCTGACAGGGTCTACGCAATGGCTCAAGCAAAAAGATGCCATACTGTGCTTGAGCTGGTTTGTTTAGGGGACAGGAGCCACACGGGGTCAGAAATTTTGTCAGCTCTGCAGGGGCAGGTGCAGAGATGGTTAACACCACGCCAGCTTGAGCTGGGAATGATCGTCTGCGATAATGGCAGCAACCTTCTCTCCGCCCTAAGCAAGGGTAAATTGATGCATGTACCATGCCTAGCACACGTCCTAAATCTGGTGGTACAGCATTTCCTAACCAAGTACCCAGGGCTGCCAGAGCTTCTCATCCAGGCCAGAAAAGTCTGCAGCCACTTCAGACGGTCATTCCCAGCAAGCGTTCGCCTGGCAGAAATTCAAAGAGAATTCCACCTTCCCACAAACCGTCTGATCTATGACATGCCACCAGGTGGAATTCGACATTAGCAATGCTGCAGCATCTGCACAAGCAGCAGAGGGCCATCAACGAGTACCTGTGTGAGTATGGCACAAGGACAGGTTCAGGTCAACTTGTTTTTTTTTCCCCCCGCAGTGGCTGATGATGAAGGATGCATGCACTGTACTGTCACCATTTGAGGAGGCAACGAGGATGGTGAGCAGGGACAGTGCATGCACCAGTGACACAATTCCTTTAGTGATCCTAATGGAGCACACTCTGCAGGGAATTATAGATGTGGCTCTAGAGGCAGAGCAGCGGAGGAAGAGGAGGCCTTCCCTAGCTCTCAAGGCCCCAGTCTTTCCGCAGACAGCATTCCAGCGGGTCCTACTCAGATCAGACAGGAGGAGGAGGAGGACTATTTAAGTAGTGGGGGCATTGAAGGTGGGGATTCCACAAGGCAGGTTTTGTGTGCCAGAAACAGAAGGGCTTGTGCGTGGCTGGGAGGAGGAAGTGCACGATACGGTCATCCTCATTGACCAGGAAGACTCGGCAGCTAATGCCACCTCCAACCTACGCTGCATGGGCTCCCTAATGATGCAAAGCCTGCTAAAGGACCCCAGGATTCGTGCTATCAAGGAGAGGGATCATTACTGGTTGGCAACCCTTCTTGATCCACGATACAAGGGGAAAGTTGCAGAGCTCATGCTGCCCGCACAGAGGGAGCACAGGATGACAAAACTTGAGGACGCTCTAAAGCGAAACTTGTGTAACACCTTTCCAGGCACTGTTAGATTTGGTAGAGGCCAAAACCGTAATTGAATTTAAGCACGCATGGGATAGGCATAAGGCTATCCTAAATAAAAGATAAATCCAGGTAAAGTATCCATGTAATTGGGCAGACTAGATGGGCCGAAAGGTTATTATCTGCCGACATTTTTCTATGTTTCTATGTGCTGACACACGTGCTTCTGAGGCTGCAGGTGATCAGAGGAATAGCGGTGAAGGCCAGGGCGGCTTGACTGATGCATTTTTAAATTTTTTTTTGGTCCTCGATACCCAGGGACGTCAAATGTAGGCACCCATTGCCAGCGTCTTCACCATATGGTGCAGGACTACCTAGGGGCAAGGGCAGACCTGGATACCTTTCCAGCAGATGAACCACTGGCTTACTGGGTGTTGAGATTGGATCACTGGCCAGAACCTAGCCAATATGCTATGCAGCTACTAGGTTGCCCTACATCTAGCGTGCTTTCCGAAAGGACGTTCAGTGCCGCTGGAGGTTTTGTCACAGACAAAAGAGTGTGTCTGTCCACCGACTCTGTAGACTGGCTGACATTTATAAAAATGAATCAGTCCTGGATCAGCAGCTATCAATCCCCTGATGCTGAAGTAATGGAATAGAAAGGGGATGTCCTCTTCTGCATTCACAAAACCTCCATCACTGAACTCTTCCACAATACCACAAAAGGGTTACGGTGTGAAGGCACTTGCTGCCATGAAAGGCACAATATTTGGCTGCACTGACGCCTGTGCCAGATTTATATCATTTTAATTTTTTGAACCGCAGGGTCCAACCCTGCACTCTTCCACAATACCACAGAGAGGTTACTGTATGATGATACTTGCTGGCCTGGCAGTCTTGCACCAAAGGCAGAATATCTGGGTTCACTGACGCCTTAACCAGATGCATATCTTTTTAATATAGGACCGCAAGGTCCACCCCTGCACTCTTCCACCATAACACAGAGGGGTTAGTGTATGATGATACTTGATGGCCTGGCATTAAAGGCACAATATCTGGGTGCACTGACGCCCATTACCACCAGATCAAAAACTTTTCAATATAGGACCACATGGTCCACCCCTGCACTCTTCCACCATAACACAGAGGGGTTACTGTATGATGATACTTGATGGCCTGGCATTAAAGGCACAATATCTGGGTGCACTGACGCCCATTACCACCAGAACAAAAACTTTTCAATATAGGACCACATGGTCCACCCCTGCACTCTTCCACAATACCACAGAGGGGTTACTGTATGATGATACTTGATGGCCTGGCATTAAAGGCACAATATCTGGGTGCACTGACGCCCATTCCCAGATTCATATCTTTTTAATATAGGACCGCATGGTCCACCCCTGCACTCTTCCACAAAACCACAGAGGGGTTACTGTATGATGATACTTGCTGGCCTGGCAGTCTTGCACCAAAGGCAGAATATCTGGGTTCACTGACGCCTTAACCAGATGCATATCTTTTTAATATAGGACCGCAAGGTCCACCCCTGCACTCTTCCACCATAACACAGAGGGGTTAGTGTATGATGATACTTGATGGCCTGGCATTAAAGGCACAATATCTGGGTGCACTGACGCCCATTACCACCAGATCAAAAACTTTTCAATATAGGACCACATGGTCCACCCCTGCACTCTTCCACCATAACACAGAGGGGTTACTGTATGATGATACTTGATGGCCTGGCATTAAAGGCACAATATCTGGGTGCACTGACGCCCATTACCACCAGAACAAAAACTTTTCAATATAGGACCACATGGTCCACCCCTGCACTCTTCCACAATACCACAGAGGGGTTACTGTATGATGATACTTGATGGCCTGGCATTAAAGGCACAATATCTGGGTGCACTGACGCCCATTCCCAGATTCATATCTTTTTAATATAGGACCGCATGGTCCACCCCTGCACTCTTCCACAATACCACAGAGGGGTTACTGTATGATAGTACTTGCATGCCTGGCACTAAAGGCACAATATCTGGGTGCACTGCCATTGACGCCTGTATCAGATTCATATCCTCAGGGGGGTTACGGTGTGACGGCACTGTTGCCGACGCTAAAAGCCCAATTTTAAAGCACCTATTGTTACTTTCATCCAAAGCCTGCATAAGTTTCACAATAATTTAGCCAAAAAAGACACTAAACTTTTTCTGCGCGTCCTAAAATGTCTTTTCATACAGGCTGCCGCCCCAAGCAGTTGTTTATGGATAGATTAAAGGAAAAGCATTTACCGTCATATGAAATGTCATTTTTTTGTTTTTAAGTGTTTCTATACATCCTAGAAATCCGCCACTTCAGGGGCAGGTTATGGGGACCTCCTAGGCACGAGATTTGAAGGAATTTTTCGTTTTTATTTTTAACCCTTATTTCATGGAAAACTCACTGTCCCTTTAAAAACGTTTTTTTAAAAACATTTTGTCCTTGTTTCCTGTCCCCCAGGGCACTACCCAGACCCCCATACACCTTTTATGGCAAATATGTAGCATATATGCCCTCTTGGAGGGCACTCTAAAAAAACGAATTTTCAGCCCCATTGACTTGCATGGGGGTTCGGGTTCGGTCCGCAACAAATGGGAAGTTT
Source organism: Leptobrachium leishanense (assembly GCA_009667805.1). Taxonomy (NCBI): domain Eukaryota; kingdom Metazoa; phylum Chordata; class Amphibia; order Anura; family Megophryidae; genus Leptobrachium; species Leptobrachium leishanense. The sequence continues at coordinate 371,088,166 of CM019066.1, forward strand.
GGGTTCGGGCTCGAACCGAACTCGGGGAGTGTTCGGCTCATCCCTACTCTAGTCCTCCTAACAGGCCAGGTTTTTGGGATTACCTTGGGGAAGAGCAGACTGAATCCTGCAATCACTGAGCAGCAAATCATATCACCTGTGCTGTGCTTCACATATCCTGCAAACCTGGCGAAGCGGAGGCTCCTGAGGACAGGTTTGGGAAACACTGATTTTGAGGTATACCAAATATTGCAATCTGGACTGCCATCACAAGCAGCAGGGCTACAAATCTGAAGGTGCTAATGGTTATTGCAAGGGTCAGCAACTTTGGTCCTCCAGCTATTTTGGAACTCCATCCCCCATGATTCTCAGCCACTCATTGGGTTGGCTGAGTATAATGGGAGATGTAGTTCTAATAAATCTGTAGGTCCAAGGTTGCTGATCTGTGGGTTAATGGTTCACAAAGTTATTTGCCATTCACATCTCTTTTCAACCTGCTACAGTAAAGGGTTACATTATAAAGTGTTGACATGTAACAAGGTCAGACGTGCAATTCTTTGCTAATTACAGTTTTTCTCAACCCTGGTCCTCGGGTTCCCCTAACAGGCCAGGTTTTAAGGATCACCTTGGAGAAATACAGACTGAATCCTCCTGCAATCACTGAGCAGCAAATTCTATCACCTGTGCTGTGCTTCAGATATCCTGCAAACCTGGCCTGTTAGGGGGACCTGAAGACAGGATTGGGAAACACTGTTTTATTATGACTTTTTTTTTTTTTGCTGGTTGTGGATCTGTCTCCATTCAGCCTAGCATGTTGCTCACCACACACAACAATAAAGTCCAGCCTCCGCAGTGAATAGCCTGGACCTCACAATCCGCGTAGCACAGGCCGGAAGAGCACTGAAACCATATTTAATTATTTATAATCTTATGGCATGAATTTAACATCAGGGATTGATAACATATAACATTTAATGCATGTTGTGCACTTATTACTTGGTCTGCTGTACACGTTATGCTTTGCTGGAGAATTAAAAAAACACGAAGAAGCAGCTGCTGCCGTGTATCCCCAAATCCAGATGTAGGCTTGAGTAACAGAGGATTGCAGCCCCGCTTTAATGCCTGTTATTGTCCAAGAAATATATTCTATATTTATATATACTACCAAACTGTATTGTGTGTCTCTTTAAGACTGGAGTCAGACGAATGCACTTTTTGCGTCTGTCTGATCGCACTGTTTGCTGTCCTTTGTAGCTTTTCAAAGGAGTCAATAGAGAACAACACATGAAGCACGTGCGCACTTTTTCACACACGGGCAACGCATGCTGCAACGGACGCCAAAATAGCATCGACGTGAAAAAGCTACATGGGTGTAGAGAAACCCCTGCATACAGCTTTATTTTATATTTCTCAACATCAGTTGTAACTAACTGATACAATGTAACCACAATCTCATCCGTTACAAAGTGCATCCGTTACTTTACGCAATCAGTGCACTCGTCTGACCCCAGCCTTAATCTGGGAAAAGATTTGTGATATACTCATCAAGAGGAAAAATATACGGCTATATTACAATGTTCACGCTGAGGCCCGTGTCAGACGAACGCAGTGATCACGTCCGTGTTGCCGCACAGTTTAACGTCCGTCGTAGCATAGAATCATGATCAATAGAGACCCACACACTAAGTGCGGTCACACTGAACTGTGCACGCACAACGCACGTGGCAAACGTACGCAAGTTAGGCAAGAACGTAAAACTGCTAGATGGACGCGCAGAGTGCGCCACGTCCACAACGTCCGCGTAGTGTTCTGTGTGCGTTATGAGGACACGTCAGACGCAGCGCATTTGCGGCGTCCAGCACCTTGACGCACAAAATGCCTTTTCATATCCTTTTTCATATTAATTTTGTTTCCCATAATTCCCTTTTTTTCTACGTCCGTCATAAAAAACAGACTGTGTGGTGTCTACAGTATACCGTCAGAACGTCCGTCCGTTGTGCACGCACGTAGAGTGCGCTCAGATGGCGTTCGTCTGACATTAGCCTAAAACGGGGACGCTAAGGAGAAAAACCTGCGCCTGCAGGTTTCTCCTTAGTGTCCCCGTTTTAGCGTGATATTACGGTGCAGGCGTTAATCCAGCAGCCTGCACCGTAATCCGGTGCTAAGCCTTGGGATACTCGTGGCAGCGCTATGCGCTGCCACGAGCATCCTCTCCATGTGAGGCTTCTCATCTGCCATCACATGACCTGCATGATCTCACCTCACGAGATTCGGCAGGTCGGAGGAGTGATTTGCAGAGGGAGACTGGAGGGACTTTTTTCCCCCAGTCTCTTTCTGTTCCCGGCAGCAAGAAAAAGCGAAAGGAGCCGCCATTATCGCCGCGGGATGGGAGGGGAGTATGTGAATTTTGGTTTTATTTTCAGCTGGTGGCAGAAGCCATATCAGTTAACCGCAGATAGGACCTGGTGCTAACTTTTGAGTTAACCGCAGCAGGACGGTAATTAGCGTTAGGACCAGTGATGTATTTTGGCCTAGGACGACAAGGCCTGGGCCTAGGGCGGCACTTTTGCTGTATTTTACAGGGGCCGGCAAAAATGCCGACCTCCACATGAAAAAAACCACCCTGCTGCTCACTGGGACCCCGGCCGCCGGTTTCTAGATCCCCGGCCTCAGCTCCTTTCTCCCGAGTCATGCCGCCGCCTGGTGTATGTGTTGCCTTTCCTTCCAATCAGCAGGCATGATGGCTACCTCCAGCGCACCCAGCTTCCGGTAAGTGGTGCTAGAGGGAAGCGCTGGGTTTCCATGGAGACGGGTCTGCGCTGGTGGGCGGGACCTCGATCATCATGGCAACACACACCCCGGACTAAAGGGTAGCCGCAGGGGTAGGGGTCTGCTATTAGGGGCCACAGGGTCAGGGAGACTGAGACATATGGAGTGACTGGGGGCTGTGTTGGGGGACTCGATGGGCCCCAGACCCTGCTTCCTCCAGAGTTGGCAGCCATGTGTAATCTGCTGAGCTGGGAGGAAGTGATCAAATAACATCACTTCCTCCCAGTGCTCCAGCATGATCTCCAGCGTGATGTACACATGCAAGCCTGAGCAGTGGAGGAGAGTGGTTGCTCCCAGGACCCAGCCCCCAGATGGTGAATTGAACACTGGGGGGGGGGTATGAAATGATTGCTGCGTGGGGGGGGTGAAATGAGTGCTGAGTTGAGTGGGGGATGTGAATTGAGTGGTGAGTGGGTGTGTGTGAAATGAGTAGTGAGTGGGGGGCATGATATGAGTGGTGAGTATGATCTGAGTGGGGGTATGAAATGAGTGCTATGAAATGAGTGCTGAGCATATATACGTTAATTACTGTATTGCAAAACAATAGAGTAAACCAGGGTTACTGTGCAAGAAAAGAAATGCGTGCTGATTGGGGGTTATGAAATGAGTGGTGAGAGGGGGTATGAAATGAGTGGTGAGAGGGGGTATGAAATGAGTGGTGAGTGGGGGTATGAAATGAGTGGGTGTGTGAAATGAGTGGTGAGTGAGGGGTATGATTTTTATTGCTGTGGTGTTCTGATATGCTCATCACAGTGCACATTTCTGTGAGTTTTATTGCTGTGGAGCTCTGTGATATGCTCATACACATCACACATTACAGTGAGTTTTATTGCTGTGGAACTCTGTGATACGCTCATACACACAGCACATTACTTAGTTTTATTGCTGTGAAGCTCTTTGATACACTCATACACACCAGACATTACTGAGTTTTATTGCTGTGGAGCTCTGTAATACACTCATACTCTACACATTTCTGTGGGTTTTATTGCTGTGGTGCTCTGTGATACACTCATACTCAGTGCACATTTCTGTGGATTTTAATGCTGTGGAGCTCTGTGATGCGATCATACCAAATTTGGTAAATGGCTATAGACCTTCAATATATGGGTCATTAGATATATATATATATATTGCATACTTGTGTCTGGCAATTGGCCAGGAGGGCTAATTTATTGAACGCTGGTCCTGTGCTATGAATACTATTTATGACTGCTGAATTGTGGCATCTGCTAGACGGCATGTACTACATCCATCACTGGGTCTGCAGAGGAAAATCTGGGCCCTTCTAGTGTTAAAAATCATTTTTGACTTCATAGCCAGTGGCTAGCTTCTCTGTATACTCTCCTCATTGGTACGAGGGTACACTATTCAGACCACACCTTATTTACTCCCTACTTTCCATTTTTTTCATTTATATGCTTTTTAATCGTGTGTTTACCTATTTGGTATTGTCTGACTTCTAATTAATAAATTCATTGTGTTTATGGTTTGGGAACCCACATCCCCCCCTTTGTAGCCCTCCATACTCACCCTATGTGACGTCCTGCGCCCCCTCTGGCAGAGGTGGGAGTTGCCAGTCATGTTTTTGGACATTCTAGCACATCTGGCGCCCCCTCTGGCTTCTATGGACATTGCATTTAGTTCTGGACATTTGGTTCACATCCAAGCCTGGACCTCACCTGGACTTTAATTGTTCTCATTTGGTCATGTGCTATATAAGCAGGCATCGCCCTAAGAAGGGCGCTGCCTCATTCTGATGTTTCAGTCTGCTTTGTTCCAAGCCTTGATCCTTATGCACTTACCTTGCAGTTCTGGTAGGGATCTTTTGCTCAGGTTCTCCTGTATGTGTTCTAGTTACCCTTTATTACTTTACTTTCAGGTTTTGGGTTTACTCCTCCGCCAGTTCTGTATTTACATTTGTTTATAGTCTCCCAGGTCCTTGGTTATTCATACTGTTTTGTTCATATGGTTCATGTTTGGTATTTGTTTGCCTTTCATGTTTCTTCTCTAGGTTTAAACAGGTTTATGTTTTAACTCCTGTTACTCTAGTGTTTAGTTCTCTTATGTCTTTCTGCCTATAGTTTCCCAGGTCCTTGGTTGTTCAACTGTTTGTTTATCTATTGTATATTTAGTTCAGGTCTATGGTTTAATTCTAGTGCTCAGGTCTTTTGTTTCATTGTGGTGTTCTGGTTCCTTGCTGTATATAGTACTGTTTTGTTTTGTTTATACATCCATGGGTCATGTCTAACTGACTAAGTAGCTCACACCCCTTCTGTGCCATGTCAGGTCAGGCCCACCGTTGTAGCCGGAGTCAGACAGGTTCACTTCATTAACGGCGCCGGACCAGACACAAGCAAGGATTGTCCAAACACGAGTCTCTTCAGGAAAGGCAAGAGTTTATTGTGTCGTCACACAAGTGCTCACACAGGATTGAATCGCTTAGAGTGAGCCCCGATTACACAGACATGAGGTTTTATGCCCCAAATACATAATTAGGTACATCCCCATTAGCCCACCTCCCTATGACACTCTATCCCACCCCACGTGGGTTAATACCTCCCATCATTAATTCGAACACAAAGAACATTCCACATATAACTATAAATTGATACACTTCTCGTTAGACAGTCTGTGATTTGTTTGTGCTGTCTTTCTCCGGGCAGTGCCTCCCTCCCTATCGGCTATATTTATTCAGATGGCCTGGGGCCCGGTCTTCTATACTCCTTCGTCTTTCCACGGGCCCCAACGACCTTGGAGTCGCTTTTCTCCTCCGTGCCAGGAACAGACAGAGATCTTTCATAAAGCTTTAATTGCTTTTCTGCTAATCTAAACGCATTCCTAAGTTTCTACGTATACCTCATTCTAGTCTCAGCTACAAACCTGTCTAGTTATATACAAGTGAACCAATATTCTGAACAAGATGGCCGCCTGTGTACAATGGCGGCCGTCTTCCAGCCTATTTCCACTTCATTCCCCCCTTGGCTCAAGTGTCAGGATCTTTTCCTGGCACTTGTAGCCATTACACTCCACTATTCTGAAACTACTGAAAAAGGGGGGGTTTCTTTCACTGGGAACATACCCTGTGGAATTATCAGTGGTATCTTCTGTGTTTGTGTAGATATCAGTGCTGTTTTGCACAGTGGCCATAAACATAGCCCTATGCGGTATATCAGTATCCCTATGATCAAAATCACCACTATCATAAGTATCATGGATCCAATCCTTGAGATAAATCGTAAGAACCAAACCATTCTCCCATTGCTCCAAACCCACGGAGCGGATTCCAGCCTTCGGCAGCAATCCTTCTGGCTGTGCCCTGCAACTGTGCTACCTTCTCCTGATGATCTTGAATTACCTGGTAATAGTCTGGGACTTCGTGTGTAGTGTTTCTGATGAAGGTGCAACATTCATAGTGCATTGTCATTTCACACAATCCATTCAAGGCCGCACTGATCTGCTCAAGCGCCATTTCATGTATCATTTGCACCTTTCGTAACTCACGCATTTCCAGATTCAGCAGCTGGATATCCATACTGGTTCTATTCAGAATCTCATCCATCAGATTGACATAGCTATTCAATCTCCTCATCATCTCTCCTCCCCATCCAGTCCATGCTGGCAACCATGTCCATATTCGATCCATCTTCGCAAACAATTCTCTCTTCGGTCTTTCAAACACCAGTGGGTACCTAGGGTGTAGTTCTGTGTCTGTGTTTGTGTCTTCTCCCCTTAGTTTCTGGATTGGGACCAGCTTAGCCAAATAACACATTCCCGTTATTGTTGGTGGTACCCATGTGTAACACACCCTTTCACAGCACACCTGGTACCCTCCTGTCACTATAAATGGTGATGAATGTAGTGTTCCCTTTGATATCTCTATCGCAAGGTGTCTCAGCCGTCTCATCATATCCACTGCACCCTGCCTCCCATTGGTCACATTCCCAATCACTGCCTCTTGGTCTCTAGTGAGTTGCCTGCATCGTATGTATAAATAAGTCGCCTTTTGTCCTGTTTTGAATATGTAAATGTATGATGTCCAGTTGAACTGACTTGAGTTACATAACCCACCCTCGTTATTTGTTTCTTTATCTGGTCCTAGTTGAAAACACCATTCTGGTGGATACACTGGTCCTATTATGGGGTACCCGGGACTGACTGATTCTGTCTTTTCCCTTTGTGCATCGACAGCATATATTGTGATATTCCCTGATACAAACATACTCAAATTCATTGGAACAGAGGCAAATGGTATATGAATTGTCTCTGGGTGCAGTCTACTACACACCCAGCATGCAGTTTGCCCAGACTTTTTAGCATAGTCATATTTGAATTGCACAAGTAAGCGTCCTCTTGGGTTGGTTCCAGATAGCGCCTCTCGTTTTTGTCTCCACATGGTACGGTTCTCCATCACCGGGTGCGTACCATTCCAGATATGGGAAATATCCACTTTCCCCACATTGCCCGTACAATTAGAGCATGCTCCACGCGAGAGTCCATAAATCAAATTAGCAAGATATAAAATCAGCACCACAAATGCCCCGAGTGTCAGAATTCCTTGGGCAATTCTTTTTACAGTCACATAAACCCAATCCCTCCCCACCGGAATTTCAAAAGTAAAGAACATTTCTGGATGATCAAGGGTGGGGGCCGGGCCCCTAAAAAGCACCCTGTGGGTATCCCCCGTTGGCGGGTGGTCAGGACCTGTGCCCAACAAAACACCCACTTGTTGATCCTCTGTATTATCTGGGTTAGGATCATTTAGGTGCTCATGGCTGTGGTCTTTGTCAGCTTCAGCCTCAGTGGGTTGGTCTCGTTGGTAACGACCTTCCATGTTGGTTCAGGACTGGCTGCGGCTGCTTTTACCCTGGAGTGATGTATCCACGGGACCACCTCGGCAACCTTTACTGCTGTAGGGGTTGATAACAGGACAAGATAAGGACCTCTCCATTTTGGACCCAGTGGATCATTTTTCCACTCTTTTACCCATACTGAGTCACCCGGACAATACTTATACAGTGAAGGATACAGAAAATGCGGTATATTATCCCCCACCCAAGTATTTAATTTCTGCATTGATTTACCCAGCATTACTACCTGATCATTTAGTTTAGTTTCTCCCAATGCCCGAAGGTCCCCCCTTAGTCCATTAATCAGAGGGGTTGGCCGTCCAAACATAAGTTCGTACGGACTTAGTTTCAATTGGGGGGTTGGTCTGCACCTAATGTGCAAGAGGACTATCGGCAGCAAGTCCAACCAGCCTAGTGACGTCTCTTGGCACAGTTTGGACATCAAAATCTTTAGGGTACAGTTCATTCTTTCAACTTTTCCCGAACTTTGGGGCCTGTAGGCGGTCTATAGCTTCCAGGTGATGCCCAGTAGCCGGGCAAATTGTTGTAAACAGTTCTGGATAAATGCAGGGCCATTGTCCGACCCTCTCGAGTGGAAGTCCGTAACGTGGTATTATTTCTTTCATTAGACTCTTTACCACTTCTGTCGTCTTTTCAGTTCTCGTTGGGAAGGCTTCCACCCATCCTGTTAAAGTGCACACCATCACTAGTAAATATTTGTATCCTTTGCAGGGTGGCAGCACTGTAAAGTCTATTTGTAATGATGCCATTGGAGATAGCCCGATTGGCTGTTTCCCTGGGGGTTGAGATGGGCCTGTTCTCGGGTTGTTTCTGGCACATGTTACACACTGCTGAGCTGTGGCCTTGCGATTGCTGACAATCCTGGTACGTAGAAATGTGGCTCCAACTGTTGCTCCATCATTTCTCTCCCTCCATGGGTACTTGCGTGAAGTGCTCTTATGATTTCAGGAGCCAGTGTTGCTGGTAGGACCACTCGTCCATTTTCCATCTGGAACCATCCATCTTCTCCATACCCTCCGGGTTCTTCTGTCAGCCACTTCTTTTCTTTTTCTGAGTACACAGGTGTCCATTCGCTCAGTGGCGCCGGTAGAAGTGCAGCCACCACTGGTTTTGGTTTGTATCGTGCCAATTCTCCATGATTTCCCCAGATAAATTCTCCTTTTGGGAAATAGTATCGCCATGCGAAAAATAACAAATCTTGTCTGTCTTGTGGATCTCTTACTGCTGGTATGAAAAAGTTCATTACACTTTTCTTCATTCTTGGCAGTCTGTTCTTGATAAGGATCTCCTTGAGGAAGAACCTCACCAGTGGGACTTGATATTCTTCTGCTCCCAATTCTCCCAGACTGTGCAGTATTCGTGTGATTCGTAGATTATTGTGAGAATTGATTGTCAAATTTTCAAAACGTGACGCGAAATTCTCTGCTCGTTCAACTTCAATTGTATTGTTTTTTGTCTTCCTCCTCCCCCACTATTTTTACGCCGATGAATTTCAGCATCATCTTGCAGGCTCTGCGCAGTCTTTGCTGAACTTCTGAGGTGTTAACCATTAGGCGTGTCTCTTGCGGATTAAGGGGAATAGAGTAAAAATTTCGGCCTTGTGTCTGAGTTGGGAAAAGCCATTGGATATAATCATAATTGAGTTCTAACAGTTCATAATCCTCTTGCCATTTGTTCAATATTATTTCAATGAACTCGCCGTGGGGTTCAAACTTTTTCAAATTCATGTAGAACTCGTAATTTGGCATGGAAGATTGAGGCTCTTGCTTGCAGATCAGTACTTTAGCTTGAGCTTCTGCTTCTGTTGGTAGTGGCGGTTTTGCAGCTGCTTTTGCGGCCTGGTCCGCGCGTCTGTTACCTTTTGGAATTTCATCACGGCCTTTTTGATGGCCACGACAGTGCATGATGCTGACAGCACTTGGTTTCCACACTGCTTCCAGGAGGGCCGTGATTTCTGCAGCATATTTAATTTGTTGTCCTGAAGACGTGAGTAGGCCTCTTTCTTTGTAGAGTGCACCATGTGCATGGACTGTCATGAAGGCGTATTTGGAATCTGTGTAGATATTTACTCTTTTGCCTTCAGAAATTTCAAGGGCTCTGGTTAAGGCTGTTATTTCAGCTAGTTGTGCCGATGTATGGCCTGGCAGTGGCTTTGCTTCAATAATTTCTTCTGTTGAGACTACTGCATAGCCGGAGACTTTCTTCCCATCATCCATGTAGCTGCTACCATCAGTGAATAGCTGTAGATCGTATTTGTCTAGGGGTACGTCTTTCAAATCTGGCCTGCTACTGAACACTTCTCCATGACTTGGAGGCATTCATGATTTGGATCCTCTTCAGTCAGGCAGTAAAGTAGCAGGGTTTAAAGTAGCGATGAGGTCCAAATGAACCCGTGGATTTTCACACATCATGGCTTGGTACTTCGTCATCCGGCTGTTGCTAAACCAGTAACCTCCTTTGACATCCAGCAGAGCCTTGACAGCATGGGGCACCTTGACATGAAGAACTTGTCCAAGGGTCAGCTTGTCTGCTTCTGCTATCAGCATTGCGGTAGCAGCCACTGCTTTCAGGCATGGGGGTAGGCCGCAGGCCACAGGGTCGAGTTGCTTGGAGAGGTAGGCCACAGGCCTCAGCCATGAGCCAAAGGTCTGGACCAATACTCCTGTTGCTGTTTGATTATGTTCATGTACGAACAGCTGGAAAGGCTTACTATGATCTGGCAGGCCCAGTGCAGGAGCTTCCATTAGCAGAGTCTTTAATTTCAGAAACGCTGCGGTTTGCTCTTCCCAATGAAAGGGGTCTAATTCTCCCCCCTTGGTTGCTTGATGAAGCGGCTTGGCAATTTCTGCGAAGTTGGGGATCCACAGGCGGCAGAAGCCTGCAGCTCCCAGGAACTCACGGACTTGTCTCCTGGTCTTTAGTTGGGGTATGCGGCACATTGCTTCTTTCCTTTCTGCCCCTAGTGCACGTTTGGTACCTGTTAACTGGAATCCCAGGTATTTTACACTCTGTTTACATATTTGTGCTTTCTTTTTAGACACTCTGTAACCTGCTTGGCTTTCTGTGGGATATAATATTGTCTTAGAGCCACCGGTTTTGCGCCGGGCTTTAATTCAACTAATCTGGGCGGGTTGTCCTCCGCCCCCACCTCAGAAATTCCAAGGAGTAGTGCGTGCGGATCCAGCGTGGCAGACAGAGTAGGTGCCGTGCGCCATTCTTCCTCCTTTGACATAACTACTGCGATTTTCACAGATTGGGGGTTGTGCGGGCTGGCTGGATTATACTACCGAACAAAACTGCCACCCTCCGGCAGGTTTAATTGAACGTGACCCCCGGGAAAAAAAAACATAATTTGGGCTTGCAATTTGCAAAAGATATCCCGCCCCAGGAGCTGGATGGGACATTCGGGCATATACATATACACATTGTGTAAATAATATTCTCAGAAATATTTTCCCATAGCCCAAAACAGACTCTTAATACTACATCGAAAAAAACAATAAAAATAAATCATTCCATCAAAAATCAAACAAAAACATACCTTGTAAAAACAGTAAAGAAAAATTACTTTAATTATTTCTCGAATTAATTTTCTAACCGTTTCATATATTTCAATTTAATTTGTTAATAAATTTTATATTTTTTAGTAGGCAATATTGTATACTATTACATACTTATTATTATTTATATGCAATAATATAAAAAATCAGGACTCCCTTTTCTTTTCTATTTAATTCTAGCTCTGAACAAAACTTAAACTTTCGGAATAATATCAACACAAAATATAAACATATCTTGCACTCAACCTTCAGACAAATATTCTATTGTAACACACACTAAAATTAGCTAAACATAGTACGCTGCACAAGTACAAAGGGTTATTCTTTCCAGCTATCAGAGAGCAAAGAAAACAAACTGCTCCCTCCTTCTCCCCCTCTCTCTTGCAAACAGTCTGTTAGAAAAGGAGGGGGCCTATACACCAGGACGACGCTCAATCTCAACTTTTAATTGAACAGTTTAAAATAATCAATTAAAAAACACAATCGGACAAAATCAGTCTGAACCACACACATAAACTATACAGCACTGCAACTATCTCACTCCATAAAATATTAATTAATTTATATATACTCCCATCGGGCATCTCAATCTTTTCTGGTGGAGCCTCTCTCTCCTCTACCCGATGCACCCTGCTCTTCTTCCTCAGCCATACGGGACGGAGCAGAGGGAGCTGACCGAGACATAGCAGCTGCCTGCTCCCCCCTCTCCGCCCGCGCAATCGCGGCATTCAGAGCCTCCCTAGCTGCCCCATAACATAATGGGTAGGACGGGGCAGATTATCACTCTCTTCCGGTTGATCTAACACCGGTCTCCCTCTCTCTCTCCATTATTCTGGGGGTCCTACTTCTTATTTCTCCCCGCTATCATTATAAAATGACTCTTGTTTTTAATGCAATATCTCCATATATCTATATATGGATACTGTTCAGGATGCCCATACTGCTCTGTGACTTGGGAGTGTACCTTCTGTACCAACTCCGGGTCCATTGACCCCTGCTCTGGCCATCCTGGGACTAACATCGGCCACACAACTGTACACATTACTTTTAATTTCTCTTTTGTCAATTCTACACCATAGTCATGAGTTTTATATAATGCATCGAAATTTCGCACCATATACTCTAGGGGCGTCTCCCCCTCCTTTACCCTCTTGGGCTTTGATAACCCGTTACCCATTGTCACTCCTGAAAACAATACTTTTTGCGATACAAATATCTTATTTCAACAACAGTTAAAATCTACAGTCTGATACTTCAGTCAACAATTTATCCGCATCCACATACGCTTCCCCCTTCAGTAGCCGACTGCAGTCGCCTGAGCCGAAACCGTACGTCCAGGGTCAAATCTCGTATTTGCTTCCTCGTGGAGCGAGTAGGCGCGTGTTCACTCACAGCACTCGCGTCAATTCATTCACAGCTCATACCGTATCAGATACTTTCAACATAGAATAAAACATAGGCACTTCTACTCTTTCTACTAGCCAAGGGTACTTATCCCCTTCTTTGTGGCTCCTTATACCCCGTAATTTGAACTCTAACTCTTGACTGCTTGTGGCTATGTGCACCCCGTTCCTTGTCTATACTTCCGCCTGCAATTCCAATCTGCTTTATGGATAATCTACCCACTCAGCACCACTATCTCTGCAGCTACCGCTGGCTTCACTATAAGCCCTTTTCACTACACGGCGTACACACTAGGCACTGACTCAGGCTCTTAGCCCAGTCACAGAAAATCCCTCCTCCTTTCCCTTTTACCCACGTGGCGAAGCTCTATTTACAAACACTGAACTATGCAACTCCACGCAGCTACCTTCTCCCTCTCTTACAGAACTACCCTTTGATTGGCATTCAATTCCCCCGAATCCAGACACCCGCTAGCCACTCTGGCTCCTTAGCAATATCAGCGCTATCAGCGGCGGGCTAGATATGCCAATAGGATGGTGGCCATCGCATCCTCTTATCCGTCTATTTCAGTCGGACGTTTCCCTTATATACCGGTATTTCCTTTAGACATACAAAACATAGAAGACACGTTACCTATCGCCGGCGCTGCTCGCTGTTTCCTCGGACTCGGGTGTGTCCCAGCTTCCCGGGCCGGGGGGGTCTGTTTGGGACGAGACGAGGTCCACTGTACAGGAAATCCTGCTTGGCGCCTGCAGATGTCAGCTCACCTTCAACGGACCCCCCAACCATCGGGATTCTCGTGCACCTGCAGTCAATATCGCCGCACTGTGTTCAGCAGCCGTTGCCTGTGTCTTGGCAAAAGGCCCGTTATCCCGGCTATCGAGACCCCAGAATGTAGCCGGAGTCAGACAGGTTCACTTCATTAACGGCGCCGGACCAGACACAAGCAAGGATTGTCCAAACACGAGTCTCTTCAGGAAAGGCAAGAGTTTATTGTGTCGTCACACAAGTGCTCACACAGGATTGAATCGCTTAGAGTGAGCCCCGATTACACAGAGACATGAGGTTTTATGCCCCAAATACATAATTAGGTACATCCCCATTAGCCCACCTCCCTATGACACTCTATCCCACCCCACGTGGGTTAATACCTCCCATCATTAATTCGAACACAAAGAACATTCCACATATAACTATTAAATTGATACACTTCTCGTTAGTTTGACAGTCTGTGATTTGTTTGTGCTGTCTTTCTCCGGGCAGTGCCTCCCTCCCTATCGGCTATATTTATTCAGATGGCCTGGGGCCCGGTCTTCTATACTCCTTCGTCTTTCCACGGCCCCAACGACCTTGGAGTCGCTTTTCTCCTCCGTGCCAGGAACAGACAGATCTTTCATAAAGCTTTAATTGCTTTTCTGCTAATCTAAACGCATTCCTAAGTTTCTACGTATACCTCATTCTAGTCTCCGCTACAAACCTGTCTAGTTATATACAAGTGAACCAATATTCTGAACAAGATGGCCGCCTGTGTACAATGGCGGCCGTCTTCCAGCCTATTTCCACTTCACCGTCACACCCTACTGTTGTGTTGGATTGTTATGTGTTTGTTCTCAATTATACAGGAGGGTTAGGCCCTTGGGATTGTGGGGTCAGTCCACCACCTAGCGGTTCCTTTTGGGACGGCTATATTTTTTTCTACCTGACATGCATATCTGATCTTTGTAAAAATATTTGAATTTACACATTTCATAATTTTATCTCTTAAAATAATAGATACAACATTTGAAATGCTATACAAAATATGCAAGTAGGCACTTGGTATTCACTTTTTTAATATACAGATAGGAATAGGCAGAGCTATAAGAGGAAAAGGTGGAGCCTAAAGAGGAAGGGTGGTGTTTAACCAGGAAGAGGTGTGTCAAATTTAAATTAGGGGGTGCACGAGTTTATTCAGGCCTAGGGCAGCACAAAACCTAAATACACAACTGGTTAGGACTTTTTAATCCTAACGCTAATTAACCCTTTCGCTGCTGAGGCTTTTCCCGCCTCTGTGCTGAGGTCATTTTTACCGGTTTTGCTCATCATGTTTAAACGCGTTTTGAAGGCTTATTATAGTATATGACCCAGACCTATTATATATCGTGCTTTCCGTCAGACTCGGCAGATTCATAATATGTCATTATTATATGTATACGTCATGACCTGTCTGTATATTATAACAAAAAATGCAATAAAATATGAATTTTCAATAATTTACAACGTGTAAAGTGTATTTTTTTCACATTTTAACATGCGAGCAATTGCGGTTTTATTTTGTATGGGGTGCGCTTGTTAAAAAAATTAGAGATGGGGTCTCGTTTTTTTTTTTTTTTTTTGGGAAAATTACACGATTTTTAACAAACGCACCGCATACAAAAATCGTTAGTGCAGCATCATTGTTCACATTATAATTGAAATGGGAACAATATTGCTGCATTAACAAACCAAAAAAAAGAAAAAAAAACTTATTTTTTAAATATTTTTTTTTAATTTTTTACAAACTTTTTTTATACTCATGTTTGGTATCGTTGGAACGGCCATACTCTGGCTGATCCGACAATACCAAACATTAACTCCTAACTGCCACGGATCGGGAGATAGAGGGTTCATTGGAACCCTCTATCTCCACCATTGGTGGCAGTTAGGGGTTAACTCCAGGACTGGCGTCATCGTGCTATGCACGATGACGCCAGTCCTCAGGGGGCATTCCCGGAAGCTTGGCCGACATCCAAGATGTCGGCCAGCTCCGGGAAAGGATCACGAACCGGCGCTTTTCGGCACCCATTCGTGATCCAGCCCCCATGGGGTTAATGCCAGGTACCATTTGGAAGGGCAGGCTGTGCCCTTCCAAACAGTGCCTGGGTTAACCCCCGCAACGCCGCCGATCGAGAGGGGTCCGAAGGACCTCCCCCCCCCCCCCTCCCTTTCAGGCTCCTCCGCACATGCGGGGGGGGGGGCGCCTGAATTAGGTGTCGTCGCGCCGCCGCGATGACACCTAATTACTCCGGTTCCGGATGCTGGGCTGACATCGAGGATGTCAGCCCGCACCGGGGGGGGGCAGCGATCGGCCGAACGCTGACCCCAAAGAGAGGGCGCGTCCACCGCATGGAACGTGACATGCGGTTGGACACGCTGAGCGTGTCCTTAGCAGCGAAGGGGTTAACTCTCCGCGCTCCCCATGTTAAGCATGAAATACGGTGCAGTTTGCTGCAATTCGGTGATCTTTGGCAGCAGAAAAATTGTCCCATAGAGAACTAATGGTTAATCTAATCACAGAACGCCGAAGTGTCAGTGAAATTCCCTGATTTTTAGTGATTCAGTTTGACAGGTTTAAACAGATGAATTCCATAGGATTCAATGTAAAACAATATTATCGTTTTTATTTCTTTTTTTTTTTTTATTCGATTGCTTATTCTTTTCATTTTCTGCAAACCATCTTTTTATTTGTTTGGAACATTTTGATGTATTTAGGCAAAAGTTTTGCTTCACAATTTTTTTTTTTTTTATGCCCTTTTTTTCATTATTTTCATGCATTTTTAATGGTTTAGGCTAGGGTCAGACGAACGCATTTTTCACATTGTCCGTGAAAAAGTGCGTTCGAACGAATGGACGTATTTTTTCACGAATACGCGATAGCGGTCATACGATGCGCATTTTCATCCGTGATTTTGTACGGATCATCAATAAAACCCTTTTGCGTCTGGACGTTATGTTGGCCGGACGTGTGCAGCGTCTGACGTCTCCCAATCACGCAAACACGCCGCTATGCGGCCGCAGCGCACTCTGTACGTCAGTAGTAGCGGTTTGACGTTCTCGAAAAAATGCGTTCGTTTGCCACTTGCGTTGCACGGACGAACTTTCGTGCGGCTGTTCGTCGTATGTTCCCTGGCATTGGACGTCATTTGCTGCTAGCACGGCCGTGATTTCGTGCGGCTAAACGCACGTTAAAACTGCTTTCGTCTGACCTTAGCCTTAAACACCTTTTTTTTTAGAAGAATAGTAGTTACGTTTTTTTCTGCAGTTCGGCGGTCTTCGGCAGCATTCGGTTGGCAGTGGTTTTCAACAGCTCACCGTTCAGTGCACTTCGGGGACCTTGTGGTGAATATTTTCTGTTTTTGTCACTATTTCTACAAAACAAAATATCAGATCCGTGATGTACAGTCAGTTCCAGAAATATTGGAACATCGACACCATTCTAATATCTTTGGCTCTATACGCCACCACAATGGAGTTGGAATGAAACAAACACAATGTGCTTTAACTGCAGACTGTCAGCTTTAATTTGAGGGTATGTACATCCAACTCAGGTGAACGGTGTAGGACTTACAGCAGTTTGCAGATGTGCCTCCCACTTGTTAAGGGACCAAAAGTAATGGGACAGAATAATAATCATAAATCAAACTTTCCCTTCTTAATACTTGGTTGCAAATCCTTTGCAGTCAATCACAGCCTGAAGTCTGTAACGCATAGACATCACCAGACGCTGGGTTTCATCCCTGGTGATGCTCTGCCAGGCCTCTACTGCAACTGCCTTCAGTTCCTGCTTGTTCTTGGGGCATTTTCCCTTCAGTTTTGTGTCTTCAGCAAGTGAAATGCATGCTCAATGGGATTCAGGTCAGGTGATTGACTTGGCAACTGCATAACATTCCACTTCTGTCCCCTCAAAAACTCTTTGGTTGCTTTTGCAGTATGCTTTGGGCCATTGTCCATCTGCACTGTGAAGCGCCGTCCAATGAGTTCTGCAGCATTTGGCTGAATGTGAGCAGATAATCTTGTCCGAAACACTTCAGAATTCATCCTGCTGCTTTTGTCAGCAGTCACATCATCAATAAATACAAGAGAACCAGTTCCATTGGCAGCCATACATGCCCACGCCATGACACTACCACCACCATGCTTCACTGATGAGGTGGTATGCTTAGGATCATGAGCAGTTCCTTTCCTTCTCCATACTCTTCTCTTCCCATCACTCTGGTACAAGTTGATCTTGGTCTCATCTGTCCATAGGATCTTGTTCCAGAACTGTGAAGGCTTTGTTAGGTGTTGTTTGGCAAACTCTAATCTGGCCTTCCTGTTTTTGAGGCTCACCAATAGATTACATCTTGTGGTGAACCCTCTGTATTCACTCTGGTGAAGTCTTCTCTTGATTGTTGACTTTGACACACATACACCTACCTCCTGGAGAGTTGTTGATCTGGCCAACTGTTGTGAAGGGTGTTTTCTTCACCGGGGAAAGAATTCTTCGGTCATCCACCAGTTGTTTTCCGTGGTCTCCCGGGTCTTTTGGTGTTGATGAGCTCACCGGTGCGTTCCTTTTTGAGAATGTTCCAAACAGTTGTTTTGGCCACGCCTAATATTCTTGCTATCTCTCTGATGGCTTTGTTTTGTTTCTTCAGCCTAATGATGGCTTGCTTCACTGATAGTGACAGCTCTTTGGATCTCATCTTGAGAGTTGACAGCAACAGATTCCAAATGCAAATGGCACACTTGAAATGAACTCTGGGCCTTTTATTTGCACATTGTAATTGGGGTAATGAGAGAATATCACACACCTGGCCATGGAACAGCTGAGAAGCCAATTGTCCCATTACTTTTGGTCCCTTAACAAGTGGGAGGCACATCTGCAAACTGCTGTAAGTCCTACACCGTTCACCTGAGTTGGATGTACATACCCTCAAATTAAAGCTGACAGTCTGCAGTTAAAGCACATTTTGTTGTTTCATTCCAACTCCATTGTGGTGGTGTATAGAGCCAAAGATGTTAGAATTGTGTCGCTGTTCCAATATTTCTGGACCTGACTGTAATGGACAACGACACAACAATATATAGACCTCCTGTTTCATTTCTTGGTAGAATTATTATTTTCATTGACACATTGTCTGTTTTTTAGCTTTTTTTTTATATACATTCCATTTTCTAAAAAAAAACAAGTTTTATTACTCTATGATTGTAAGCTCTTGGGCAGGGTCATATCTCCTACTGTTCTGTGTATTTAACATGTAAGTATATTTGTTATTCTGCCTCTCCCGTTGTACAGCGCTATGGAACCTGTCAGTGCTTTATAAAAACGTGTATCTGT